>JAGFPH010002867.1:128563-141942 GCA_018207615.1 Philaenus spumarius | reverse complement strand
TGCTCCCTGAACCCAAAAAAGTGTTTTTAGAGTGGTGTCTGTCTGTCTGTATGTATACACGACCAGAGAGGACACTATTGGTCCGATTTTCATGAAATTTGGTATGTAGGTACTAAACCCTAATATCTCCAGGCGTTTTTTTCATTTTTTGGAATTTTTAATTTTTAAGGGTAATTTACCCCTAAAAACCCATAAAAACGACAAAAATGCAAATTTCTCAAAAACGGCTGTAACGATTTTGATCAAATTTTCAGTATTTATAGTGCTTAAGATGCCAAACAAAATGACACCACCCGCTTTGATCAAAACTTCGGCGTTTTATAATTATGGGAAAATGTTTAAAAATAAACAAGTTTGTGTTGTCAATCTAGCATCGCGGCAGCGGCCGCACAGGGTAGCACCACGGTAGCGAGCACGGCCAGTAATTCAAAGGTCGCGCGATCGAATCCCGCCTGGGACAATAATTTTTTTATACGATTGACGTAGGTAGAATATTATTTTTTTGTTTTGTTCTAAAAAGTAGTAAAAAATAAAATGACTAAAAACAATATTATTTTGATTACAGTAAGTTGGGAGAAAGTTTGTGTCAGTTAACTGATACCGTTTATTTTTTATAAAATTCAAGTTGTATGTTGTAAATTGTAAAATTATGTTTTGTAACTCATGTGTTATGGATAAATTTTTCTTGTGTAAAGATATTTCGACAATGAGCGAGTAAAGAGTTTAGTTATTCGTCACGATGCTTTGAATTTCATTGGTTCCCACAATTGTTCATCTAGGGAGTACTTTCACAGTAACGAAACACACCCCGGTAAATCAAATCAGAATAAAAGATGTTTTGTGTAAAATATGTTATGCATAATTAAAAGATATGATGCATAGATGGAATTATATGTGGAAGATTGACAGATGTTTCTAAGGTAAGCAAAGTAAGTTTTTTGAGGTTAAATGTTAGTTTTTTGATTTGAAAGTAAAGTAGTTTAAATAGAGAGTGTTTTTCAGTGAAATTAAATAATAAAATAAGTGTTAAGCAAAGAATAATTCACATATAATCTTGTTATTAATTTGAACAAAATTTTTTTATTTTATTTGGAAATTTCTGGACTCATTTTTTTTTTAACAAGTTTATTTACAATATTATTTTATTTTTATAACGCTTAACGTTATAAAATGGCTTGCCAACATGGGCTAACGTTATAAAGTAACTAACAGTTTGTTGTGTCATGCTGCAAGTGTCGTACTCACCACCTTAGTTGTAGTCTGCTCTAAGTTCTTGCTTCTGCCACAGCTTGTATCACTATTGTTGCTGGTAGCTATAGGAAAAGTTTCATTCGCCCCCACAGCACTTGCACTTGCCTCTGTAGGTTCCATCATGTACATTTTAAGCGGGGTTAGACAACCATTAAATCACTTTACACCGTGCTTATAACAAATGAAATGGATTGTGCAAAATATCTAATGGGAAACTTACTAGTCAAATTGCTAGGAAATATTTAAAACTAGATTCGAGCGACCATTTCAAATTAAAACCAAAACCTCGGTGATCGGTATTTATATTCTTTTGCTTTTCAGCTAATCTATAGTGACACATTATAGAAACGTACCACAATGATTTTAACATGAACAACATTTTTAATTATGATAACCCTTAACAGAAATGCCTAAGATGAGTGAAGAACTAATATGACATCTTCATCTAATATTAGACATATATATTCCTTCAGTAATAAAATTATCCAAATTAACATGAAATCAGATGGAGGGAGGGGAATTGTTGTTATTTCAAAAGGTATGAAACATTGTATGAACATTTCGCTGGGAAAGTAAAAAATCGTTTCGTGCAGCTTGGAGCACCTCTCCTGCAGTGATTTGTTCAGTAGCTCAGTACGCACCCAACTGCGCAGGTGGAAAGGTTGTGTTGAAGTCTGTTCGCCGGTTAACCCTCCAAGTGCTAACGTCACAAATTCGATGTATAAAAGTCGCGTTACAGCGCTAACATGCGACGTTTGCCCAACACACTTTGTAAATGTGTACGACGCCGCTATTTTTAATACAATCGGATACTTCTACGTACGGTTGTGTTTGGAAAGAGTTGCTTTATTATAATTCAGAGTTTCATAGCGATATCGACTCAAACAAATCTTCGGCAGAATTGTCAAATCAACTATCTAGTCGTGTAGTATGCGTAGGTAGATGCTCGGAACTCGGATTTTGTTTGTTTATTCACTAGTTGTTATTCATTTTTAGTTTCAGTTTAGATCAGTTTATTTTTATTTGTTTTTGTAAATGTTTATTCATTTTTGAAGTAATTATGAGTGAAATTAGCAATGCGAGTGCTATTAGAGGTGCGTTTGAAAATAGTGACTTTTAGAGACTTTGAACTGTACACTTTTTCTTCTTGTATATAATGTGTGTGTTATTCCTTTATAACAAATTAAAATCATAAATATTGGGCCTAGACAGTACCTTTATATCTTTAGAACAAGTTTTTCTTCTTTGTGCAGAAAAGCCATTTTTTTATAGACAAAAAGTTTTTTTTACAGCAAAGTAGTAGTGTTATGTATATTTTTATTCACCATAAAATTGTGCAACTTTTGGCTATATTGGATTTTCTACATTACTTTTTTTTACATATTTTGAGTGAGTGGTTTTAGAACACAAAAATTTTTTTTTAATTTCTACTTTGGTCAACAAAAAAAATGATAAAAATGATAAGGTAAGCCTGTTAAAGCTATTTACTGTAAAGAGCATGTAATTGTGATTAAAATGATATATAATAAGTCATACTTTACTGTTAGTGAGTATTTTATAATGATTTTAGTTAATAAGCATGCACGGAACCAAAAAAAACCATCAGCACTAAAGAGCAATATAGTCAGCACTTGGAGGGTTAAAGAAGATTTCTGATTAATAAAAATGAACGGTTCACACAACATCTGAATTTTTCAAAATTCTAGGACTGTTTTGTATCGGATAGTCACAAAAAATTAGGCTAACTAATAAAAATTAAAAGTTTTGCGCTCAGTCGGTATCAAAAGTTCTTTCTTTGGATCACGAAAACAGTAATTGGGCTCTGCCTTAGACTTTCTTATATTGTACATCGAAAGAGAAGAATATCACAACAGAATCGTTACTTGGGTATCTTAAATAACTGCTGACAAAACCACAGTCCTTGGTACCCAGGATAGTACTACATCAACAAACAAATTAAAATAATCCTGGCAAACACTACTTATCGGGAAGATTATGCCAACTATGTTTGGAAAGCAAAGGACTATTGCTTTTGAAGTTTGTGGAATGCAGAACAACCATAAACTCTAATGTCTATTGTGATACTTTTAATAAAATAATTCGACCACGCAGCTGAACCGCTGACGTGAGTTGAGCAAATTTCAAAAATTAAGTTTATAGGCCTATGTTTTAGGCCAACCAACAATTTGGGAAATATGTCTATTCACGACGGTGCTGAATAGCTGCAAAATGGTTTGCTCGCCATTCCGCATATTGGGAGAATCTTCAATACACAATGCATTGCGTGCTTCGCACGCCAACTGCACGGTGGAATCCACCGCATGGCTTTGAACCGGGTACTTCTATGGTATTTTACGGTTCGATCGATTTTGGGGGAACCAAGCGAGCTATAAGGTCGCGTAAAAAAACAAAATGTGCAGAATAACATCCTACATTTATATTTGTAGAAAAAACTCGAACAAAAAGTCATTCTTGTAGGAAAAATCTCAAAAAATAGTTACTTCCGGTCAAAAAACAAGCTTCCGGTTGTTGGATTTTTTTAGCTAACGGACTCGTCCGAGCGACGTAGACAACCAACATGTGTACCAAATCGGACTTAAAATGCGGCCGCTAGAGTGCGAACACATATATATATGATTTTTACTGACACCTCAAAATGTGTTCTGGGGACCATGATCGGTGCTCATTTGCTACTCCAGACCTTGGGTCTTACCATAAGGGCCACTGCAATAGCTCATTTTTCCTATGGAAATTCGCTAATAAGAAGGGCTAACCAGAACAAACACCATTGTTTGCTGACTTCTAGTTTCCTGTTTTTTTAATGACAATGTTCGCCTTCACTACTCTGGACAAAAGATATGGTGCATCAATCCAAATGTAATGTTTTTGTCACTAGCTGTACACTGTACAGCCTGGCGTTGGCTTCATGTACATGGATTACTTAATAAAAGAACTGTTGCATCTGCTAAGGGTTAAAAATGTGCTTCTTACGTCTAATTTCAAAATTATTGTTGAAAAATATATAAATTACCTTAATTATTATTGTAACAACTATAGTACAGGGTGCAGCAGAACCAGCTACGCAGTTTTGAGGAGCAATAAAAAAATAAATGTCAAAATATAGAGAAATTTTTTTTATTTTTTAAGTTAGTAGAACATACTATTTTAAATTATGTCTTCAAGATGGCGGCCGTTAGCATCAATAAATTGTTGTAGACGATCTCTGAAGTTTCGAGCAGCTCTTGCACACATATCCTGAGGTATGGCGTTCACTTCTTCAATAATCCGCTCTCTTAGCTCTGGTAGGGCGACTTTTGAACACCTTTTCCTTCAGATACCCCGAAAGAAAGTGCTCAAATCTGGTGACCGAGCAGGCTATTCGACATCACCCCTCAAAGAGACGAGGCGTCTAGGAAACATTTCTCTCAAAACACCAAGTGAAATTCGAGCTGTGTGAGCCAAAGCTCCGTCCTGTTGGAACCAGAAGTCCCCCAATCCATGTTCTTCAACAATCTCGTCAATTCTGGGTTGCGGAAAATTGTGCAACATTGAAACGTAACGTGTGGAATTCACGGAATTACATCTTCCTCCTTAAAAAAAGTAAGGGCCTATCACACCAAATTGTGATACGGCTCCACTACACTGTCACTTTAAGCGAATGTTTGAGTCTTTCTTGAGTAATTCTGGGGTTATTTTCAGCCCAGTAGCGAAAATTCTGTTTATTCACGTATCCACTTATGTGTGAAAATGTGCCTCGCCGCTGCATTCGGATGGAGCTCACATTTGCATTTGCTCACACAGATTTTGACGGTTGACATAGTCAATTCTTGAGCAATTCCACGCAATTCTTGATTATTTTGAAGGGATGGAACTTCAAATCGAACTGCAGAATTAATTCTTCTCAAACTGCGGTCTGAAATACCCAATGCAACTGCATGTTTTCGAGCATAATACATCTGTGATTATTGAACTGCTGTTCTCACCTGCTGCACATTTTCTGGTGTTCTTAGTGCCATGCGTATCTGTCCTTAGTGTACTATCAGTTTCCTCCAACTGCCGAACCCAGGACAGAATCGTGTTCGCATTAGGAACGGCATTGTTGCGCGTAATGTTGAACCGTCTCCGAAAAGCTCGTTGTGTAGTGATCACAGATCTGTTGTTTTCATAATACGCACGTACGGCAAATCCACGATCTGCACCGGTCCAAACCATGTTGGCTACTGAAATGGGATTGCCAAAGAAACTAAGGCAGACTACGCGCGACTGCCTATTCCCACCACAGCCCGAGTGGTATTCAATAGAAACTGCTTAGTCGGTTTTGCGTCACCCTGTAGTTGAATTATTTTGTAAACTTCAGTAACCATAGTATATAAAAGAGCATACAACTGATTTCAAAACAAAACAATACAAATATTTCTTATTTAAACACTTTTAAAGGGCACTAAGAACTAAAACACTTTTTTTAGAACTAAAACATCGTACTTATTAAATAAAATATTTTTATGTAAGTTACCACATGCATTAAGTACAAAGCATGGTGTAAAGCATTACATTACAAAGAAAACACTTAAGGTACAATGGTACAGAATATGCCAAAGAATAAAGCCAATCATGCAATTAAACTTCTTTAAATTGTTTAAATCCTCCGCATGCCTTGGAGTATCTTACAACATTGTTTTCAAACAAAACTATTCGTGTCAATTTTGCTTTTGTTGTAAATATACATACAGTTTTAGCTTACCTAGTAACCTAATTTCTCTTTTGGTTTCTTCGCTGTACTAGCCCACTGTGATATACTACAGTTAAAATGTTTTCAAGTTCTAAATTATAATCATAATACAGAAATATTATATTTCTAAGATTAACGATGGAGAAAACATAGAGCATTATTTTTAAGAATTGTGTTTTTTGAAAGAGACGAGGTGCAAACAAATCATAATAAATCTAAAATTCCAACCGAGGAAAAAACCAGTGACTATAGAATATTACAGTAAGTAAAACTTATAAAATATTTAAAATTCAGTAGAGTCCCGGGAATTGGAGTCTCGATAATCCGAGGTTCCGTATAATTCGAGCCACAGATAGCGTCGAATGTGACCATGCATTGTGACACATTCTTATTGCTTGAAGAATACCGATCTTTAAATTTTTGTTTTCGAATGAGTCTGTCAAAAGCGTTTGTACAATAAGTCGCCGGTATAAATGCTTAATATATTTTATAATGCCCCGATTCATTGGCTGCATAACTAAAGTCTGTAAGCTTAAGAGT
Organism: Philaenus spumarius; assembly: GCA_018207615.1. Lineage (NCBI taxonomy): Eukaryota > Metazoa > Arthropoda > Insecta > Hemiptera > Aphrophoridae > Philaenus > Philaenus spumarius. The sequence continues at coordinate 135,422 of JAGFPH010002867.1, read as the reverse complement.
CTCTTATAATTGACGAGCCCTGAAGTTGGCTGCGCCAATTTGTAAGATGCTCTGCTTACAAATAAAAAAAAATAACAAATATATAAACTTGATTTGATTTGCAAGACTCTATTTTTAATTTTATTCTACCTGATTGATATATGGTGGTGAAAGGATCAGATTAGGCCAAACAAAGTAGACGATTTAGAAATTACCTTTTGACATTTATTAATATCATAAAATATACGACAAAGAAAAATAAATTCAAACACATACAAATTATAGATTATAAATTTAAAGAGAGCTGGTGATTTATAAAAAAAAAGAATTTTAAGTGCACTGTACTTACGAAAAGCAGACCACAAACTTAATTAATTTAAAAAAAGAAAACCCCACTCGCACGTGCAAACTTTCGTCGTAGCCTAGTTCATTGTCATGTCCGATTTACTGTCACATTAATTTAAGCGATCGCACTATACACCATTTGACTATGAGATACTACATTGTACTTGTAGATCAAATAATAATAATTGGTACATGATTAAACTGTTAAATGCATAACGTATAACGCGCAACACTTCTAGCGACGTTCACTGCTTGACTTCTCGTTGATAAGTGCCGTTAGCGTTCTTTTCCACCGCTACGTTCAGCCGGCGTCTATTTTCTCTCCACCAATCAGAAAACGTCTGATGACATATTTCGTCAGATACGTTGGTTGCTTACCAAAGCAATCCCTGTGGATCTTGCTTGTGAACGCACGTAGGCCGTTTCTCCAGGAATTGGCTTGCAGGTGTTCGCTTATCTCGTCTAGACTTTTGGACATTGCTTTTCTAACTGCGTCTTGAAACTCGTATAATTTCCGCGTCTTGGCGTTAGTACATAGACTGTCCATCTTCTCAAACCCTCCTTTAAATTTAAAATAATTGATTTTTAAAATTGTCTGCCTTTTATTTTCATTCTACTGAAATATACTTTAAAATTGTCTGCCCTTTTATATTTATTTCCTTTACGTTAAAATGCTTCTAATTATTAACACAATAAGTTTATGAATTCAAACTTCTTAAAATAAACATTGATACACAAATATAAAACACAAATCTTACATTCCATTTCTCTTTGAAACATGAATTTACTACAATGCAAAACACAAAAAATCTAACTTCAAATATTCAAGTTCAAGTTCGAATTTAAGAACTTAAGAAATTTCTGAGTTCAACAGAGTTTGAAATTCACTATATAAGAAATATTAAAAAGCAAAAACACATGAATACACAAAATAAATCAATATTATATATATCAATAAATCAATATTATGTTTATATACATAATTTTATACACAACAGGTATGTGAAATATTGAAATAAATTCAAAGTCTGGCATTCCCCTTAGAATTTACTAAACCATTATAACCTTCTTATAACCTACCTACTGGTGCCTAACACCTATCATCCTATCTTGCCACACCTATGATAATATATAATTAAAGTAAAATTGAGTTTCATTTAACTATCTACTTTTTTGAATACCCTTCTGGTATTCCGCTTTCATGTTTCCTTCTGATAACTAGCAGGACACTTGTGCTGTATCTGGAAATGACTTGTCTTCGGATATGTGCCAGTTGGTATCTGTGCCTACTCAGTTCAACACAGACCTGTCACACACCCCCCAACAATTCACCCCCCTCAAGCACTGCCTATAATCCTATTGTGTTTTGCCTATTCGTTGGTTGAATGAAACTTCTTTAACTCAACTACATTGTACGTTCCTATTTCTACACAAGTATCTATGTCTTCAAGTACATATGCATTTTGCATCTTAACACCCTTAACTCTATAAGGACCACGATATAAAAGAAAAAATTTCTTAATTTCCTGCTTTAAGCAAGATGACAAATAATGATTTTTTATTAAGACTAACTCTCCTACTTGATATAGTACTGGTTTAATATTTTTATCATGATATCTCTTCCTTTGGTCTGCTTTCAGTTTAAGATTCCTTTTTGCAATTACTATTTTATTTTCAAAATTTATTTGTGTTTGACTTGGAAAGCTAACTAACTCTTTGTATATTCTTGGACATTCTTTTCTAAACATTAACTCATAAGGAGTGAAATTGGTAGAATCATGTATGGAATGGTTTATACATTTTTCTATATAGCCTACATATTCTGGCCACCTCTTATGTTGTTCGTATACATATATTCTAAACATTTTTCCTAATTCACGCATACATCTTTCACTAGGATTACTTTGTGGATGGTACACAGATGTATGATGAATATGTATGCCTGACCAGCCAAGTGTTTCATACCAGATGTTAGATTGAAACTGACTTCCATGATCGCTAAGAACTACTTTAGGCCTACCAATTTCCTCTTGATAATTTTTAACAATTTTGTCAGCAAGAACTTTTGAAATTTCTCTCTTCACAGGATATAGCTTTATGTATTTAGTAAAAACATCCAGAACTACAAAAATATATTTCACTCCACCTTTCCCAACAGGTAGCTCACCAAATAAATCTACAGCTACTAATTCTAATGGATTTGTTGGTAAAATGTTAACCATATAACCTTCCTGACTTTGTGTTCTAATTTTGCTCTTCTGACAGATTACACAACATTTCAGCTGAGTTCTTACAAACTTTTCTAATTTAGGGTAATTAAATGTTTGTCTTAAGATCTTATAACATTTACCCCCTCCTATATGTCCATATCTTTCATGACAGTCGTCAATCAAAGTCTTTAACATAGTTGTAGGCACACAAATCTTAAAATTATCTGACTCATGAGATCGCTTGAATAGTATATTGTTGTATATTAAATAAAATTTCTTTAAGTTTTGGTAATTTTGATCTTTATCTTTTAGATTACTAATTATATCCTTATATTTCAAATCTTTATTTTGTTCTATTATTAAATCTTTAAACATAACCTTCAATTCCTTGTCCTGATCTTGTAACTGTTTTTCCATAATCGTCTTATAAACTCAACTTATACCTTTATCATTCTTTCTCATTAAATCAGAATCATTATTTATTCTTGACAAAGTGTCAGCTACAATGTTTTCTTTACCCGGACAATAATCTATTTGCAGGTTATATTCTTGTAAATATAGCATCCACCTTAACAATCTACCATGTGTTAGTTTGCAATTCTTAAGAAATATTAAAGCCCTATGGTCAGATCTAACAACTATCTCATTTCCCAGAATATAACCTCTGAATTTCCTGCAACCAAATATAATGCTTAACAATTCTTTTTCAGTAATTGTATATCTAAGTTCAAAGTCTTGTAAACTCCTACTAGCGAACGCAATAACTTCATGATCTCCTATATCATTGATTTGACACAATACAACGCCTAAGGCTATATCCGATGCATCTGTACTCATAAAAAATTTCTTTTCAAAATTTGGATGTTTTAATACTATTTCCTTTAAAAATTCTTCTTTAATTAATTTAAATGTATTTCTTTCTTCTTCTTTCCATTGCCATTGTTTCTTGTTTTTATTGTTACTTAACAAGTGTTTAAATTTTGAAGTTAAACTAGCATAATTTTCTCTAAATTTTCTATAATAGTTACATAAGCCTAAAAAACTCTGTAGTTGTTTTACATTCTTTGGTTCTGGAAATAATTGAATTACCTTTATTTTTTCTTTATCAGGCCTGATACCTGTATCTGATATTTCATAACCTAAAAATTTTATTTCCTTTTTGCAAAAATTTGACTTACTGATCTTAATTGTTACATTATTTTGCTCTAATTGTTTAAAAACTTTATTCAAATGTTCTAAGTGTTCATCAAATGATTTTGATGCAATACAAATATCATCGACATAGACAATAGCAAACGACAACACTTCTAAACCCATTACCTTGGTCAGCCCTTTCTTAAATATTGACGTACTTACATTCAAACCAAAAGGCAATCTCTTAAATTGCAAGTTCCTCCCATTAAAAGTAAAAGCTACATACTTCCTGGAATCTTTGTCCAGTTCCACTTGCCAAAACCCACTAACTAAATCAATACTGGTTATGTATTTAACCCCTTCAAAACGCTGTAACAAGTCATCAATATTTTCAGGTGCTTCCCTATCAGGTATTATTACTTTATTTGCCTGTCTGGCATCTAAACAAAGTCTCACTGAACCATCTTTCTTTATAACACAAACTAAAGGGTTTGAAAATTGACTATCAGAATTTTCTATTATGTCGTTGGCTATCATCCGTTCAATTTCCTTATGTACCGCCTCTTTCTTAGAGTGAGGTATTGCATAAGATTTATTTATAAATTGTTCGTTTTTATTTATATTAAGCTTTGCTTTGAAATCTAACATCTTACCAGGCCTATCTGAAAAAATCTTTTTATATTTATTTAACAACAACTTTAATCTATCCTTTTCACTATCTTGCCTCAAATTTGTATTATTTAAAACTTTACTTAGTGTATCTTCCCATTCCAGATCATTATCAGTAACTTTAGTATCATTATATTTCATTTTATTATAGTAGGCATATACTGTATTCTCTACCTCACTTGCAATTTCAGAACCATCATAAACTATGCTTAACTCTTCATTACATAACCTTAAATTACAGACTTCATCATTCTGTACTCTACTTGAAAATCTTGTAACAATATCTACTTCATTTACCTTTAACGCTAAAGTTTTTCTGTCAAAATCTATTTTTCCTTTGTACAGATTCAAAAAATCACTACCAAATTATTAGTTCTACATTTAATCCATCAACCACTAAAAAGTTTATAATCACCAATTTTCCTCCTAAATACACTTCTAAACCTATCTGTTTAGATATCCTCTTACTCCTTACACCCGTTACACCCATAATGGTTATATTTGTAACTGGTAATTGCATAATCTTATCTTTATGATCCTTCAACAACTCTCTATAAATACCTTCACTAATAATAGTAATTTCCGAACCTGTATCTATTATACACTTATACCTTTTATTAAATATTGCTAAGTCGATTTCAATAATATCACCATTTACTGGTTGAGTTTCTAATTCTGTAAAATTCTCTTCATTTATAAGCATGTCTGTTTCATTTGAGGTTATGTCACAACTATCTGAAATTACCGTACACACCTTCTGTTCTGATACTATTTTAGGCCTAACCCTTTCTGACAATAACGCACAGGCCTGACTACCTATTGTCTGCGATGGTTTCCCTTGTTTTGATTGTCATGAGATCCATTTGGCCTATCTCTATTTTGACCTGATTGCATATTTTCTACTCTAGACCTATCTCTATTTTGGTCTGGTCTATAGTTTCTATTATAATTATTGTACTGACTATTTCTATTGTTATTATTGTTATAGCTACTCCTATTGTTATTATTGTTTTCTGGTCTATGATAGTTATTTGTTTGTGGTTGCCTGTTATTCCTATCTATTCCAGATTGACTTTCTTGCCAATCCATGACAATTCTCTCTAGGCTATTTAAATCTTTTGGACCTGCAGCTAACAATATCAATATCAAACTTTCAGGCAACTGCTTTACTATATGTTTTACAAAAATACTAATTGGCATGGGCGGGTCTAAAAATTGTGTCTTATGAAACTTTCTTATAATATAATTATGTATATCTTTAACCTGACCATAATATTGCTGACCTAGAATGATTCTACTTCGCAAGTTTTCTTGCTTTTCTATTGACCAAAAACGATCTAAAAAGGCTAACCTAAACTCTTCAAAATTTGTCCATTCTTTTCTATGCACTTCATACCAGAGTGCTGACTCTTCCTTGAAATATTTTCTCATATACAATGACATAATTTCCCAATTCTCATTTTTAACCTCACTATACATTCTCAAACTTTCAATAAAGACTTTAGGGTGTGGCTCTTTTGATTCATTGTAAAATTCAGGTATCAACGTATCATTACCTCTATCTCCAATTACTACCACTGATTTACTTATATTTGAACCATATCTTTCTTCACAATTTTTAATATCTAGCTCTAGTTTATTTTCAACTATTTTTAAGTTTTCAATACAACTTCCTACTTCTTTAGCAAATTTAATTTCAGTTTTACCTAACCTAACCTCCAGGTTATTTTTTATTTCTTCCACTTTAACTGTATTACAGTCTGTTATTTCTGTAAACTTATTCTCAATTATTTTTAGTTTATTGTCTGTCTTTGTTTCCAAACTAACAAAGTCATTTACAAGTTTATCCTGTTTTTCACTTATTAAATTAATTTGAATGTTTAATTCTTGTCTTAAGTTATTATTGGATTCTTCAATTTTGGTATTTAATTTCTCTAAATTTTCTTTCAATTGAATATTATCATTTTTTATAGAACTAAAATTTTCTTTATTTTCTTTAGCTTGTATGTCAAATTTTTGATTTAATTGCAAGTTATTTTCATTTAAAGACTCAAATTGTTTATTTAATTGTAAGTTATTTTCATTTAGTGTATCTTTAGTTTCTTTGGCTAGTTGCAAGTTATTTTCTTTTTGTTCATCAATTTTCTGCATTAACATTTGTAGCATTAGGCCTACATCTAGTTTATCTGATTTAATTTTATCTTGAATTGTCTCTACCTCTACAAAAAAATCTTTACTGTCTAGTGTACCTTCTAGGCTAATTACCACCCCTAGGCCTAACTTATCTTGTGCCACTCCATCCAACTCTGTAGAGTTGGCATTTACTACTTCAGAGTCAAACCCACTGTCCCCTGAATTACTTGCCATTTCTTTGTTTTATTGTAATATTTCCTTTCTTAAACTAAATAATCTACGTTGTTTTACCTTCACGAAACCCCCTCACCTTATCATTCAGGCCCCACGTTGGGCGCCATTTTGTAAGCTTAAGAGTCTCTTATAATTGACGAGCCCTGAAGTTGGCT
>JAGFPH010002867.1:117259-128463 GCA_018207615.1 Philaenus spumarius | reverse complement strand
AGCCCTGAAGTTGGCTGCGCCAATTTGTAAGATGCTCTGCTTACAAAAAAAAAAAAAAAAACAAATATATAAACTTGATTTGATTTGCAAGACTCTATTTTTAATTTTATTCTATCTCGGGTAGTGAATTCAATGACCTGATTGATATATGGTGAAAGGATCAGATTAGGCCAAACAAAGTAGACGATTTAGAAATTACCTTTGACATTTATTAATATCATAAAATATACGACAAAGAAAAATAAATTCAAATACATACAAATTATAGATTATAAATTTAAAGAGAGCTGGTGATTTATAAAAAAAAAGAATTTTAAGTGCACTGTACTTACGAAAAGCAGACCACAAACTTAATTAATTTTAAAAAAGAAAACCCCACTCGCACGCGCAAACTTTCGTCGTAGCCTAGTTCATTGTCATGTCCGATTTACTGTCACATTAATTTAAGCGATCGCACTATACACCATTTGACTATGAGATACTACATTGTACTTGTAGATCAAATAATAATAATTGGTACATGATTAAACTGTTAACATAACGTATAACGCGCAACACTTCTAGCGACGTTCACTGCTTGACTTCTCGTTGATAAGTGCCGTTAGCGTTCTTTTCCACCGCTACGTTCAGCCGGCATCTATTTTCTCTCCACCAATCAGAAAACGTCTGATGACATATTTCGTCAGATACGTTGGTTGCTTACCAAAGCAATCCCTGTGGATCTTGCGTGTGAACGCACGTAGGCCGTTTCTTCAGGAATTGGCTTGAAGGTGTTCGCTTATCTCGTCTAGACTTTTGGACGTTGCTTTTCTAACTGCGTCTTGAAACTCGTATAATTTCCGCGTCTTGGCGTTAGTACATAGACTGTCCATCTTCTCAAACCCTACTTTTAAATTTAAAATAATTGATTTTAAAAATTGTCTGCCTTTTATTTTTATTCTACTGAAATGTACTTTAAAATTGTCTGCCCTTTTATATTTATTTCCTTTACGTTAAAATGCTTCTAATTATTAAGCTCTCTTTCTAAAATTGACTTATGGTCCTATTCTATATTATTTTATACTTTGGGAAGTTGGAGATCTTACAAGTCATGTTCGGAGGGAGGGGGAGGAGGAATAACCGTAACGTTGTTCATATAAGTGGGATAGAGTTATGCGCAGTACAAGCGTCAATAAACAATATGATTGTTCTGTTTTGTTTACAAAAGGTTTTGTTAAGATTTAACAACAGACAGAGATTGGGCAGAGCATCGATGACAAACTGCAGTATCGGTACCCAGAGAATTCTCGGAAGGCAAAATTCTTGGAAACCGGTACCGCGTCTAGGATTACAATACGTGTACAAACACGTAAGTCCTGACCCCTATATGCAGCCACCTTACTACCAGAAAGTGACCTATTTATCCAGCAATCCCTTTCACAGCGCAAGATTTTATTTTTAGTGTTGATAAACAACTTCGAATTAAAGAAGTTGACTTCGAATTATCCATAATTTTTTTACATTGTTATCGTATAAAGTTCAAGGGACCAAACTGAAACTTAGAATTAATGGTAATTTCGAATTAAAGTTCTAATGTATGTACAAAAATAACATCGAAACAAACTTTTCCCGGCACTGCCATATCCCCCTGGCGTGACATCGCAGCTCGTAAAAGTTGCAGTATAGTTAAACAAAAAACTATTTATGATTTCATTAATAAGTAAGTTTCTATTTTTTACTGTGTATAAAATTACTTTTTAACTCGGTGTTCAATACAAAATAGTGTATATTTAATAAAACTTTTTTCGGAGATACAATGACTATAAATAGTAGTTTTATCTTAACCTCTACACATTCCGTGTAATTCGAATTTTTCACAATCCGAGGTACTCTCGGTCCCACTCAACTCGAAATATCGGGACTCTACTGTAGGCTACTATATTTGAAAATATTTTATATAGCTTTATTACATAATTGCTTATAATCCCAGAAAGAAACAGTATCTCAAGGATTGAAAAGAAATAAGTAAGTCTCACGAGTTTTGAATGTTCATATTTTAAAAATATATAGAAAAAGCCAGATTCACAAATTTAAGCAAGAGGGTAAGCGAAAAATAAAAGTATATTTTTAGGGTTTATAATAGTGAAATTCTGTTTCTATATGTTAATTTCGTTTTAAGTTATTTATATTCAATAATCTAGAATATAAAAAAAAATTATCAATATCAAAAGATTACTCTTGCATGCACACCCCTAAGTACTGTTAAAAGACTACTAAAATTATTATTTTACCTTAACTTGTATACAAATTTTTTAAATTTGTATCTCAATATTTAGTTTAATTAATGAATTTACACAATCAATTTCATGCTTTTTGTTTAGCAAGCTGTTTACATCTTAGACCCTTGTTTTCCAGTTAAAAATATTTATTTACAGTACACGATTTACCACATTAATTTGGAGAATTCTTTGATCGAAATTAGGAATAGGTAAATAAAAATGCGACTCTACAATAACATAAATATGTTAGAAATATAAATATTGAAGCGTGCAGTACTAATAATAACATGCAGGTAAAACTAGATGAAATCCATGTTTGCAAAATCGGATACGTACAAATTATACGATATACTCATGAAATTTTAAACATTGTTCTATAAAATAGGATTGAAGTAATTGGTTTAGAACAAAATAGATTTTAATTTTTGTGAGTAAAAAATAATTTTACAATCGGATACCGCATAGGTAACCGATTATCTAAAAGCAAAAAGTAAGAACAGATGATATACATTGCAGAAGAATTGAACCGTTATATGCAAGGGTAAAAATAATTGTCTTATTCAATAAATAATATCAGGAAAACAAACAAACCAACAATAAAACAAACAAAAATAAGACCCAACTACGATACATCATTCTACACAAGCTACTCACTAAAAACAATTTGGCCTTGGAATTGGATCAGAGGGTCGAGACAAGGATGTAATTTTTTAGTGATTGTCGGTAAACATCAAAACTGTTGGCAAAACATTGTTGTAGTCAATGTGTATTTACAAAATAAATAAATTCATTCAAAATATTAACATAAGTACCAAGCACAAGTAAAAATACTTAATTGAATTAGGTTATCAACCCAGAGGTCACGAGTGCATATCAATTTTGTTTTTGTTTTTCCTGTTAGGGCCTACTTTATAAAACTAGACTACAAAACTTATGAAACTTTACTTAACCCTCTCCCTGGTATTCCGTAGTAACTTGTAGCGATTTATTTTTTCCACTCCCTGTCTTTCCGTACTAGAAATTTAAATGTGTATAACTTCGCCATCTGTTGGAATATTTTAAAACTAACTTCAGAAACGTGTTCAGAGAACATTTTACAGTACAGTTGTATTTGATTTTTAATTTCTTCCAGCTGTTTACAGTTTTAGATCTGTGTTTATAATCATCTGTAGCACAACTTTTGTAAACCAAGAGTCGTGTAAAACATGGCTGGACTGAATTTAAAATAAACGGTTTAATTTTTTGATTTATTAAAAATGTAGTTTTGTAGTGATTGAACACAAATAAAACAGACAGTTTATGGCCTAACAAATAAAAAGTGTCTCCTAACATTTTTGTAAAGGTTATAACTGTGAGTGAACATATTTTTCAATTTGTTTTTTATTTGGATTTTTTTTAAATTCAGTGCTGCATTAGGTAAGTAAATATACAAATTTTGTATATACCAATATCTTATCTTCTAAAGCGAGAGATAATTGTTTGTCTGCTAAATGGATCTGGAATCTCCGTCTAAGGATTTTTGATTTTATATTAGGCTTTTGGCCACGAGAAATCGATTGAAAATGGTCACCAGTCTGGGAAAATTTGTTTTCTACGTCTTTTTATTAAATTAAAAAGTGAAATTTGTCCATTTTAAACAATACAAAGCACAGCTGATGCAAATGTTTTCAACGCCATTACAATAATCATCTGCTTTCTTTTAAACTGTATATTTTATTAGAGGTAAGCCTAATGTTGTATCTATTTATAGTTACCATGGCAACAAATACATAATAAACATACCCTTTATTTAGTTTTTTAATGTTATAGGCCTAACCTAAACGATGTTCACGGAAATTTGCAATAATAGTAGTTATTGACGTGAGCGAACTAGGCCCTAGGAATAAATCGATATTGAAATAATACTTTAATTTAGGCCTGACTTATTTCTGAGGCATAGCGTTGAGATTGTGGTTAATCCTTTAAACTGTATTTTTATTACAGGTAAGCCTAATGTTGTATATACCCTTTATTTAGTTGTTTAATGTTATAGGCCTAACCTCAAAACTCAATAATCCAATATTTATTATTGAAATCATAGCCCTGCTTATAATCGAGCTTTAGCTCGGTCTCCAGGTACTAATATAAATATTAAGATATGGTAAAAATTTCATGAATATTAAATAAGTAGTTAATTAGTTATCATAGTTTGAATATAAGTGACAAATTTGGGGATTTAAGAGGTCTGGTATGAGGCACTTGGTGTCAATTATGAATACCAGGGAAAGGGTTAAGAGGCTTTCTAGATACTAAAAAAACAAAGTTTTATACATTTAGTGCCGGAACTTTATACATCTTAAAATGGAACGAAGAAAGAACCATTTGTTATTAATATTTAGGCTACTTTAAAAAGATCTTTAAAATAATTTAACATCCAACTTAGTTTACATTTAAAAACAATTTTTTAAATCACTCCCTTCCCTAAAATATGCCTTTCGGGCATTGTGATTTGAAAAAATATTACCCTTAGGTTACTAAGGTTTAAAATAGTGAGGTTCCAGTTAAAACCCAGTGTGAACACTGATTTGTATTTAATATTTATGACCTGTAACAAATGTGTGCTTTTTTAATGAAATCTTCACTAGAGTTTTTTCTTTTTTACGTTATTATCTTGAATGGCATACATCAAGCACTCATTATTATGACAGAAGAGTATAAAAAAGTGTTAAGTTTGGGAATTTGTAGCTTTATATCCCTGGTTACACTTGAGGTATAAAGGCAGGTAAACTGGCAGTAGTAAGCTCTCTGCCTAATCTACTTACTGGGCAAAATAAGTTTCATACCAAATGTCGGTTGTTTTAAAAATATACTTTTTCTTAAATATTTAAACACTCGAGCTGGTGAGCACATTTTTAATAGTTTAACATTTGGAACAACCGGTTAGCATCGCTACATAGACGGTTTAACATTACTGCATACCATTCATGTTTTTCATATATTACTGCATTTCATATATTTTAAAAACTTAGTGATAGTTTAGAACGCAAGGTATTATTGAAACAACACTAAATAAAATTAGCTCGGGTTTTTTCAATTAACGCGTATATTTGAGGTTATTTTTTCCGTAAGTAATTAATTTTTTCAATTTTATTTATATTTTTTTTTTTTTTATTATAAAGGCGAAAAACCTAGGTAGTTATCATCGCCTAATTTTATTTATAACACTATTTTAGAAAGTATAGGGGCTTTTAGTTCTAAATAAAATAGAGTTGAATGAGAATATAAGCTTCCTTTGCAGCTCTAATAATGGCTTAATTACATGAAGTTTAATTTTCCCCGTGTCCAATATTTTCACCCCATTTTAGAATCCTGGAATTTACGTTCTCCCACGATTTACAATTTTTTGCGGCAGTCCCATCGAAATGGCTATGTGTTATTAAACATTTACATATTAATAATTCTTGCAATCAGCCACATTTAATTTCTCATATTTTACAACAGCCAGACTAGGATTTCAACGACTTCCGCTGTTGTTTTTCGATTAAGTTTTAACAATTATTTGTTTTGTACTCATTTCTATGGTATTAAAATGAAAAGCAGGGATTAGTACCAATATCCTTGTACCAGTTATAAACCAAGTGCTGCATCGCAAAGACTCTTCAGATATACACTTTTAATAAGTGTTGTGTACATTATGTGCATCTGCATACCCAATATAACTATTCAACGTACTGTGAATAAATGAAGGATTTTATTATGCCCGCAAATAGTAAGGGTAAATTTGTTCACACGCTTTATCGGCCGAAACATGGACATTGTTCACCGGGCATAACCTTCAACCAGCAGTCTGACAGAATAGTATTTTTAAATACCATGGCTCAGCAAATTTTCAGATATTAGTTATTTAGCAAATTTACTACTTTAAAAAATGTTGTAGTATTGTTTTCCGTGTAGAATCGATACTGTTTTTTCATTCATACATGTTTCAGCTGGATTGTTTATCTTTCTCGTGAAACACAGAAGTTTTATATTAGTACTTACAAAATAGAAGCCAACAGTTTCCTTTACGACTTGATTTTCTCTGGTCTTCTTCGGAACACCTTTCGTCTTTAATTTTGGACCGGTTGAGCAAGTAGTGGTTGCCTGCTTCTTAGGGATCACCAAGGACGGTCGAGGTACGGGTGGGGTTTGGTTAGGGGGCTCGGCCATCGGTAATACAGTGTGTGCAAGAGGAGAAAGAGGCTGCATCTTACTTATAGACTTGGGTTTAGGAGGTCTGGTAACCAACGCTGAGATACGAGCGAGTTCTGGAGACGGAGATCTTTCTCTTTCCCATTTCCCATCAGCAACATCTGGACCAGCTCTGACCACATCTTCTACCTTCTTCACAACGGGTTTTATAACACTGAAAAACAAAGTTTCCTTCATAAAAATGTTGGCAACGCACTATTAACACAAAATTATCCATTACATTTTCACCTAATATGCTAAATTATTTAAATGAACAGACTGACTTTTAAACTGTGTTTTATAACTGTGTGAATCAAATAAAAATTTGTAAAATAGAAAGAACGTAATTTAGGAATATTTGTTTTACCTAAAAATGAAATATTATTATAACAAAGTCTAGAGAATAAATCAAAGAATTGAACTGTATCCTTGTAAATTGTCATTTCAAAAAAGTATTTGAGTTAGCTTTATTTGAATCACAAAATGAGATGAAACAAATGAAACCTCGTGCGGACAAAGGAAATTCAAAAAATGACTGTTAAAACAGCCGTGTTTTTCGAACTCAAGCGGTAGTATGAATTCTTCGCAAGTCTGTACTTTCAACTGCTGTTTGAATAAAATCTAAAAAGTCAAATATAGTTTGCTTTACACCAAATGAAAGATTGAACTTTGGTCTATAAATAGATATCAAAAAGTCTATTGAAATAATTCGAATTATAAAAGAACGCAAAATGTGCTGCTTTATTGGTTGAAATCTGCTCAATTGCAAAGGTTTACAGACAATTCCATGTCTTTGAAACTATACAAGTGACTTTTGATTTGATGGCAGATTTAGAAAGTTAAAATCTTAACGAATCCAAATGTATCTCTACATTATTGTACAAATATCCCGGTCGAGCGCAATTCAGAAAAGTGACAAAATAGAGCACAATTGCTTTGGATTTCACGCGCGGCAAAACGTTTACAGAAAACTAAAATTTTAAAACGATGGTTACATACATAAATCTACGTTTTAGAAAGAAATGTTAAATACAAAAATTAAAGTTTGAAACATTACCTTTCCAATGGTGGTTTGTCTTTTTGAGATTGGAAGATTTTTAGTGGGTCAAATATTCAATACAATCACGCGTTACAAATGTATTGTCATGATCGCACGTTCCGTGCGATCTGACGGTTCCAGGGTTGAACGTAAAATTATAAAGAAAACCCTGAATAATATATTTTTTGTCTGCAGTTCTACATTTTATATTTCATGCAATAGGTTTGAGGAAATAAGAAGTAATATTTATTTAAGAATATTTCTTTACAGCAACTGTATTTTTATTTTGTACAGTAACACAACTAATTTCTGACTTTCGTTGGTTAATTCTACAAGTTTTACTCTTACGAAAGTTTGTGTTTTTTATATTGTAACGGTTGTCACAACTGTCATATTGTAACAGTTGTTATATAGCCACTTACCGTCTTATATGGGACGGGAAGGTTGCAGTAAAAAATTATTTCTGTCAATAGAGACCCAGAGGTAAACACTTCAAGAAACACTGGTCTATCGTAACGTAGTATTTTTATACCCCTAATGTTTTCTAAAAGTAATGCTCAAGGTCAAAAATGTATTTCTTTGCACATCCGAACTTAACACTACCCTGTTCTATTGCATGGTCATAACAAACCCAGAGAAGAAGGAAGTAACCCACAGAAAGAGCTTTTCCATGGAGCTTTTCTATGGCTTAGGTCAAAGTGAGAGAATCTATATTAAAATCAAACACTATACTACTATAAAATAAGAGGCAACGGCACTAGCTCAGTCGAAAGGAGGCGACATCATACACTAGGGGTTGACAATTTGAAATCAGCTATTATACAGATAAATACTGTTTTCCATGTTTTAATCCAACCGCATCTTCTTTAGTCTAATTGGCATAAAGTAAAGATGATGAAAAAGATTAAATGACCCGAACGATATAATAATAAAATTTTAAGGGTTTTAAATTTTACTAACTCTTGTTATACCCCTAACATAAAGTTAGTGTACAATTTAAAATAAAGAGTTAATTTTATTATTAGTTATTCGGACATTTTCCATCATTTGTCTGTTAAAAAATCAATACACGATGTTTCGGTAATAACAATTAACTCCCTAGATGTAGAGATCTAGGCCTATGTAAAGAAAATAACAAGTAAAGCTAAAATATACCACTAACCTAAACCATCTATGTAGTATGTAGATATACATACTAGTAGTATCCAGATGTACTATGTAGGTTAGTGGTATATTTTAGCTTTACTTGTTTTATTTACATAGGCCTAGATCTCTAGGTTTATGTTCCCTTAGTTGTTAGTCACTTGATAACGGGAGTTCATTTATATTCCCGAAACGTCATGTATTAATTTTTTAACACACAAAAAATATCCGAATAACTAATAATAAAATTGAACATCCATCATTAATAAATGATAGCTTCAAACAGGGAAAAAGAGTTAGTACTGTAGTTAAATGAATACTTACATTTTTCTCTGAGGAGGTTCAGGTGTTGGTGGTTTTTGTGGTGATGCAGGACCAAACTTCAGAATGATTTTTGGAACAGATAATTCAAGTTTTTCTTTTTCTTCGCGCTGTAATTTAAAGTTTATATTAACAATTTGGTAAACCTATTCAGTGGGTAAGCGTGCTTGAACAGTTTCAATAATATATATAATATAGATATAAACATAGATAAAAAATATTATAGAGCTCACATAGGCAATATAAGATACTAAACTGGCAAAATAGTAAGTGAAAATCAATCGTAAAGGAAACCTTACTTTGTAATTTTAAAATTTGGTTAAAAAATTTAACAGACATGTGTTTTTGTAGTTTTTAGATAAATACATACTAAATGTTGACAGAATTTGATTAATTATTTTTTTCAGTATGGTAATGTTTTTATCAGTTATTGAGCTTTTTTAGATTTACGCTAAATAAATTATAGATATTCAAGAAAAATTAAGTATCCCACTTTTTGTTTGGCACCTGATTGTAGACGCTGTTCTGATCTTCAAATAGCATGTCACAACAAAGAATTGTGATTTAGCAATTCAATTGTGATTGGAAATGTTCAGGTTTATTATCTACTGGAAAAATGAGAAGCTGAATATCTTCGAGCTACCATGGTGAAAGTGAAAGAATGTACAGCACTATGAGCCTTTCGCTAATTTACTGCCTTCCCACAAAATAAGCGGGGTTGTTAACTGCTCAAAAGGGGAGCTATCTTCCTGGTCTGCAGACTCTCAGACCGGACCAGCTAAATTTCTTTATATTGTCAAAAAATATTTCTCACTTATGCACAACATCGAATCAAGCCTTGATAGCTTACCTAAAATTCACTCCATCATCCTTAGTCAGAATTTCATAGAACAAACTCCCAACATTCAGACAGTGCCTATGCAATTCTACTAGGCCTACTACTGATTGGGATTTATTCCAGTTCTAAAGAGACCAATATTCGTCAAAATTCCTCTGAAAAATCTGGTAAGATAAACCAGGCATGTGAATATATTATCAACACAGCTTGAATTGCTGCAAGGGTTAGAATACTCAAATTAGAAAGTAAACAAAATAATACCAAGCTTTCCACAGAAAAAAGTATACAATTTAAGCATAGTAATGTTTTAGTAGAGTTTGGCATCAAGCACACCAATCCAACGCTGTTAAATCGTGAGGTCAAAGAATCAAAATGTTTTTTTAGAAACAACAGCAAGTGCAAGTTTTAAGAAAACCCTGGATGAGATGTCGAGGAGATCTTCTGGATTTATTTTGAAAGGTAATGTTGCACAGAGGTTTTGTAAACATCTCTCTACTGTAAACAAGTGTATGGTCCTTAACAATTAAGAAACAGTTTTAGAAGTAGCTACTTGTAAAAACTTTACCTCTTTTTCACGTTTCTTTTTTTCTTTCTTCTCTTTATTCTTTTCACGATCTTTCTTTTCGCCCTTTTCTTTCCTTTTTTCACTTTTTTCCTTGTTTTTTAATTTGTATTTTTTATCCTTCTTCTTTTTTATTTTATCCTTCTTTTCCTTTTTGTGTTCCTTTTTCTGAAACATAAGAATATTAATAATTATAAATACAAAAAAAAAAAAATAATAATTCTATATCATTTATGAGTTTACGTGATGTGAAGAAGATGTTATGTTAATTTACAACATAGTTTGTGAGTTTAAATTACACTCTCACAATGTTCCCACATTGTTTATCCGCCAACAAAGTTAATCTATTTAATTATTTTTCGGTTATGTTCAAACATTGTTTACCCGCTAACAAAGTTAATCTATTTAATTATTTTTCTGTTATGTTCAAAAATTGTTTATCCGCTAACAAAGTTAATCTATTTAATTATTTTTCGGTTATGTTCAAACATTATCCGCTAACAAAGTTAATCAATTTAATTATTTTTCGGTTATGTTCAAACATTGTTTATCCGCCAACAAAGTTAATCTATTTAATTATTTTTCGGTTATGTTCAAACATTGTTTATTCGCTAAATAAAGTTAATCTATTTAATTATTTTTCGGTTATGTTCAAACATTTTTTATTTGCTAAACAAAGTTAATATATTTAATTATTTTTCGGTTATGTTCAAACATTGTTTACCCGCTAACAAAGTTAATCTATTTAATTATTTTTCGGTTATGTTCAAACATTGTTTATTCGCTAAACAAAGTTAATCTATTTAATTATTTTTCGGTTATGTTCAAACATTG
>JAGFPH010002867.1:103310-115643 GCA_018207615.1 Philaenus spumarius | reverse complement strand
AAAAAAAAACTAGAGGACTGACCTAAACTGTTTAGTCACAGTATGTTGCCGATAACAGTATAATTATAATATTTCGTCGTTATTATCACATTTATAATTAGAATGAGTTGCCTAAACTGTTCGTTTCTACACAAAAAATTTCCATAACGAACTTTAGATTTGAAAGTTTTTAATGTTGTACGTGTTGAAGATGGTTAAATATATTGGTTTCCCGGCATCAGTGAAGTATATAAATACTATATTTATTAAGAAAAAAGTTCAGGTTTGTGTGTTTATAGTAGTTTTGATTGACAAGTTAAAGTAAACAAATACCTAACCGTCTTTACAGCACTTTTTAGGGCATAATTTCATATTTTTATTGCACTTTACACAATAGTATTGCTCTGTTATAACTTTGAGCTCCTGGAGCCACTTTAAGTATTACAGGTTTTTAACGCTTCTTTACGATTAACTTTCTTAGATTTAATTTTTCCATTATTTTACAGTTTTCTCAAACAAAATTGTTTCACTTTACAAAAACTCTGTTATGACTTTTGCACACGGGACTTGTATTTCTAGGCTACGCATACGCGCGGTTAAACACTTGTATTCCTACGCATGACGTCACAACTTATTTCGAAAATGTCAGTCCGTATCGCGATCACAAAACTATACAATTACATGAAGAATAAATACATTCTTAAATATATTATGTACAAATTGTGTACCCAAATAACATATCATAGCTTAAAACATGTAATTGCAGTTCTTAAACACATTACACAACAAACAATACAATATTAATACGCATTACGTATTAAACATTTATACGCTTTACATAGGGGAAAAAATAACTTCAAACATTTATTTTTTATATTTATTCGTATATTTACAGTTAATCTTCGTCGTCTGCAAACATATCTATATTTACAGTAATCATTATACCACTAATCTACTGAACTACAATATATAATTCAACATTCAATTAGTACAATATAGTTAGGTTGGCAGCACTACTCTCTATCCTAAAAAAAAGGTCTTCTTTTGCAAACATATGAGCGGGGAGTCGAATAGTAAAGTTACGCCAACAATAGGTTATTGTACTGAATAAAGTGTGTATAAATCAAGGTAACTAGATAGTAAAGGTTGCCTCATTCGAGAAATATCAAAAAAAGTGGAGGTTTGAGTTTGTTTACATGACTATGAGGCAAACTTTACTATCTAGTGACCTTGTGTATAAATCTCTATTTGAAACCTGTGTACTACTAAACAGCTGACCGCAGCATTTGAATCTCATTGGTTTTGTAATTAATTAGCCGAGCGTTTAATAGAATTAAAAAAAAACTAGAAGTACTGACCTGTACTGTTTAGTCACAGTATGTTGCCGATAACAGTATAATTATAATATTTCATCGTTATTATCACATTATATAATTAGAATTAAAAAAAAAAACTAGAGGTACTGACCTATACTGTTTAGTCACAGTATGTTACCGATAACAGTATAATTATAATATTTTGTCCTTACTATCACATTATATAATTAGAATTAAAAAAAAAAACCAGAGGTAGCATTCTAACTTAAACAGTTATTATTTTCTAATTTTAGGCAATATAGGAGGCACTGATAAACCCACTCAAATCTAATTGCAACCAATCTGGCAACCCTGTTCCTATCACGTATTAAAATTGCTACGTTCATTGTCTGTGTTAAATCCCATAAGCGATTTTTGGTTTGTTAATTTGTTATGTTATATTATTTTAGAGTGTTTATAATTGATTTCCCGCGATCAGTGAAGTGTCTAATTTCATTATATATATAGGAAAAAGTGATATATAGTGTAATTCTATTAAAACCTGTAGTCACGACGTCCTCCACTAGAACCTTTTCTTTTATTTCTCTCGTATTTTCTATAATTTTTATTTCCCGCGGATATTTTTGTTGTTTTCATAATCAGTTTAACGTGTTCTTGCATAATATGAAGAAATTTTAAAAAAACCTCTGGTCACGTCGTTCTCCATCTTTACCAAACTTTCAACTAGGATCATTAATTATTGAGCTCTTGGGCAGTAGGCTCCAATAAACTAGACTGACATTCTAATAAAGATGGTCAATGGGAAATTATTAATCTAATTCTTAGATTGAGAGCAATTTGACAGTCAGATGGACTAGCCTACATTTATTTAGTAGGCCCTATAGTTTATCTTCTATATATGTAATTTACATTAGTATACAAATTTAGTTAAAATTACTTACACTGTTCTCCATATCGATGGGCAGTACATCCCAATTCATGAATATACTTTTGAAAAACGTCTGTTAATAACTCTAATGGTGTTGATTGAATTGCACGCCAACCAATTGTTTGGCAAATTTGAGCCACCACTATTTTTAATACATTACGACTGTAAGGGTCTACCATTTTAAAACTAAATAAAAACAACACACTATTCTTGGAACACGAAACATACGAATATAAATAATCCTGTATTATTAATACACTAACATTTTAAAAACAACATCTTCAACTAGAACAAAGCTGTAACAATTTATAGGTTAAATATTCTGCAGTCTGTAGAAAGTTTTCTAACGGAACTAGCAACTAGGTGCCTATTTTTTGTACTGAGTAGGCCTAGAGCAAAAAAACTTGCTCCATGACCAGATTGAGCCACCGTCAAAATTACAACGGCACTACTGCAAGTTCGGTGAGACCAGAGATAATAATAAAAATACCAGCCAAGAGGGTGAGACACCGACACGTCTGTCGCCAGCAGAGATAATAATAGTGATGGGAACAATCGGATGAAAACAAACGATTCTTTCGGTTGACGCTGTACAACCGATTCATACTCGGTGCTAATTAATTGTCCCAGTCGGTTGGATGTTGGATGAATCATCCGTTCTATTTGCCCCACCACTCCATCCATCCAGTCAGCCATTTGACATCATTCATTAGAGTGAATCATCTGTTTACGTTTTAGCAACTCTCTTATTGGCATTGGATAATTCACCTGTCACCGTCACCTGTTTCACCAATCCGCCAATCCCCAATTCTCCCTTCTTTGCCCAATTTGTATGCACCAAACTACAGACTTTTCCCGTAAAGTTTTGTAAATAATTGTAAAGTTTAAAACGTTACCAATAAAGCAATGTTTATGATTGTAATAATTTACTGAAAAAATGAATCACGTGTTTAGTAACTTTATCCATTAATCCATTATAAACAGCTGAGTTCTTGAATTGTTTCATTGTTTGGTTGCTATGGAACAAGCTCCTACTCAACAAACAAGTTGATTTGATTAGATTCTTGAATTCACAGATTGGTTCAAGATGACTACTAAAGGAAACATTCCTGGTTTACAACCAAGGATATTTTGGGGGTTAACAAATGGTGTTAAAGGGAATATCCATTATGTGTCAGATCATGACATTTTATATCCAGCAGGAGGTGCACTCGTTTTACACAATTATGTTCAAAAAACACAATCTTATATCAAATTGCCTGAGCCACAGAAAAATATTAACATCATAACAGTCAGTCCTAATAGGTAATTTATTATTTTTCCTTATTTTATAAATTCTGTTAAAACTTTCAACATGCACGTTCATACCGAAATAGAGACATAAATGTTACATGTTTTGAATTTTATTGATACACTGAGGTAGTGTTTACACTAGCCTATGTCATTTGTAGTATATTATGTTAGTAACTTAAATTGGCAGCACTGCTCTGTTTCATATTTGAAAACATTAGCGGGGTGTCCTAAAGTAAATTTATGCCCACGGATATTCCCAACATTTTCATTTTGAGTTTCTATAACAATGTAAGGTAATATTACCTAGTGTAAATACAGTTTTATATACAGAAGACAAGCCAGTAAAATATGTTTGCTGTGATGTCATATTGTTCTATTTGTGATACAGATTAGTAGGTCTTGGCTTATATCTTTTTAAAATAATTTTACATCACTTTATGTTGGTGCTATACATTTTTAACTCTTTAGTTTAAGCCAGTTATAGGCCTACTAATGGAGCATTCTGATAAGGATCCAGATGGAACAGCTAGGCTTGAACCTGGAACACAGTTTTGAAGGCTCAAATAATTCTTTCTTTATTGCACAAATTTATACATTTTCTCACGAAAACAGGTGCAGTGTCTATAACTATAATACACATACAAAATCTATAACTAATTTATTATACAAAATCTATAACTAATACTACTAATACATACAAAATCAATAACACATACAAAATCTACAACTAATTTATTATACAAAATCTATAACTAATACATACAAAATCTATAATCTAAGTAAGCTACTCACATCTACATCATAAACTCAATCTGAGATTGTTATCAAATTTTCAAAATACTCATTCAAACTACTGGGTGTCCAAAAAGTCCCCTCCCCCTTAACTTTGGAACAATTAGAAATAAATAAATGAGCTTCGGGATGTCTTTATTATGACAAAGGGAGATGAATTTTGGTGCCACCGACCATTTCACCCCTTACTTCAAAATGGGGGTTTGAGAAGGTACCGTAATTTAAAAATCTTAAATACAAACCCCCATCAAGTGATACCTCATTTTAAAGGGCTTGATAAATGAAGAAGAATGTAAAAATAGTATGTAATAAAAAACGTCTACAAAAATAGTGACCTCCGTATAATACATAAGTACCGGTACCTAATTTTTCATCAACATAAATACCTAAAAATGTATGAATAATTATAGTTTGGTACTTGATCATTTAATGACTTATTTTTTGTTTTAAAATTAATAATTTCAGTTTTATTTACATTTAAAAGAAGGCCATTTTCCCCAAACCATTTGTTGTAGAGGCCGTTTCACTTCAACCGTCATATTTTCAACACCGCTTTGTATAATCACTGCAGTCGTATCATCTGCAAATAAAATAAAATCCACATTTGTTTTCTGTCACATCTCATTAATATAAATTAGAAAAAACAATGGGCCTAATATGGAACCCCATATAATATGCGATCCCATTTGGATATAGGCCTACATACTTTTTATTTTCTATAAAAATAATGGATCTCTGTCTTGGATTTTGAAAATATGACTTTATCATGAATAAACCCTTTCCATATATCCCTTGGTATTTTAATTTTTTGAACAAAAGAGCATGATCCACACAATCAAAAGCTTTGGATAGATCACAGAAAATAGCAGCAGTGGCCCATTTTCCATCCAGAGCATCTCCTACCTCACTTACAAGATGAATGAGAGCATCCAAAGTACTCAATTTCTTCATAAAACCAAATTGTAAAGAATAAAACATATTGTTTAAATTTTAAAAAGTTTCTTATTCTTTGATAGATTACTTTTTCAAAAATTTTGGAAATGTTTGGCAAAACAGATACAGGCCGATAATTAATGACATTAGATATATCGTCATTTTTAAAGATTGGTATTATTTCTGCTAATTTAAGTA
Source organism: Philaenus spumarius (assembly GCA_018207615.1). Lineage (NCBI taxonomy): Eukaryota > Metazoa > Arthropoda > Insecta > Hemiptera > Aphrophoridae > Philaenus > Philaenus spumarius. Next base: position 110,204 of record JAGFPH010002867.1, on the reverse strand, counting down.
AATCAGGAAAAATACCCGTCTCAAGGCTTTTATTTATTATGCCTTACAGAGGGCCAGCTATTGAGTTCGCAGTTAATATTGGAACTGTTTTTTCATTCCATCCAGCTGCTCTTTTATTTTTTATTAAATTTACTATTTTACAGATTGTAAATTCTGTCTCATTTACCCCTTAAAATTTGCAACCAGAACCAGCATTTTCCCTTCTAAATGGCTGCTCCATGTGTACCATGGTTTGATTTTATTGACCATTCGTAAAATGGTTAACTTTAATACTGATTATGGTTTTACATAAACAGTTTCAAATTTAGAGCTAACAAGGACTAAGTGAGTGCTGAAGGTGGTCATATTAATGAAGTATTAATAACAAGTCCTACACTCGACCACTCCTCTGTTATTTATGACTCAATATAACGATATGTCATTGAATTGGTCTTTAAATAGTTTAAAAATTTTGTTACTTTATATTTTTTTGTCAAATTTATAGTTTTCTAGTATTTAACATTGAACATTTTCAACTGCCGCCAAGGCCATAGCCAGGAAAACTTTTCGAGGGGGGTCAGGTCAGGACCGGGGATTTGAATTTAAAACCTTTTAACACGTTTACTGCTAAGGACGCACATGTGTGCTTGACACTGAACACTATGAGAAGCGGCCGACCCCCTATTGGGAGTATTTTTAATACACAATGCATTGCGTGCTTTGCACGCCAACCCTCGTATTGGAATAAATTTCAATTCACAGAGCATTGCGTGCTTCGCACGCCAATTTTATACCTGTGTGCTATGGACTTTAAAATATTAGTGATTATTGCGTAGAAAGGTTCAAAAATAAAAAAGTAATTTCTACTCATTTAGGCTATAAATATAAAAAATAAAAGGTCAGCTCCTAGCATAGGAAATACGAAATTTGCATAGCAGTGAACGTGTTAAACACCAATTTCCATGCTTATTTAAAAAATGTTGTTATACTTACCCATGTAACTTAAAATATTATAGGATGTAAGGAAGATGAATGGTTTTGTTTTGTTAGAGTAAAGTATTTTTGTTGAACCTTCATAGTGTTCTTGTTTAATAGATCAGATCAATGTCTCAAGAGAGTAAGACTGTAACCTACTGCATCCATGTGTATTGTACGTTGTAGTTAATCAAGCAAATCTAAATATCAGTATGGATGCAATGCACAATGATGTAAAATATGTTGTTGGATCTTCTGTTGTGTTGTCTATTTTATAATTTAACTTGCACTTTTTAAACCTAGTATTAATGTTTATTGCTAAATTTCGGGGGGAGGGGGTTGACCCCAAACCCCCCCCTGGCTACGGCCTTGACTGCCGCCATTTTGAAACGGATTGTTGCAACAATTTTTTTTAATAAAATGTCCTTATGTAGATCAATATTCATATCCAGTTTCATGATTATATCTTAAACCGTTTTTGAGATATTAAGATATTTGTAAAAATCACATACAGACTGACAGACAGAAAACAGATAGGAAGGACACATTTTATATTGTATCATTGGCTTCTTTTATTAATATAATTACAACTTACCATTGTCATTACAGTGATTATTGTTTTGGACAATCGAAGCTGGACACCTTGTGTAAAGGTTGGTGATAGGCCTACAGGTTTTTTTAATACATTACTGTTATCTGATTTCAGAAAGATGATCGCCGTAGCCGAGGAAGGAGAAAAACCATGCATTTCTTTGTACGACGTTAAAACCTTGAAACGTAAGAAAGTCCTAGGACTTCCGTTCGAATCTGGTACGAAAACGTTTGTAAGCATTGCGTTCACATTGGATGGAAAATATTTAGTTGCCGTGACCGGCGATCCCAATTGGATGATGGTTTGTTACAACTGGGAGAAAGGAAAAGTCGAAAGTCAAACTCGAGCTAATGTTCCTCCGACAAATCCTGGCCCTGTTACTCAGGTAACCTTATTCAGACTCGTTTTAAAGATTTAGCCCTTTTTATATTTGTATCGCCTATTATAAAGCTTATGTAGAGAAACTTTCACTAGAAGTGGTAAACATAGATTATCTATGGTAGCTCTTTAAAAATTTTTCATTAAGAAATAATCAAAGTTAAGAAATGTAGAAAATTGCATCCATAGGTGGTAGATTCTGGCAATTCCTGTACCCAGAAGGATTTTAATAATTCAAATTCTAATTGTACAAAATGTATTGACTTTTTCGTCCAACTAATTAATTGAATCTGCAACATAGATAGGCTCATATGTATTAAGTTTAAAATAAAACTTTCATAAACTTTAATAAACATCTTTTTTATTTACAAAAAAATTTGAATTGTTATAAACAAATAGTTTTTGAAATAGTTTTATACTGTATTTATTGGGATAGTGTTCAAATAAATATTAAGAAATTTTAATAATTAAATTAAAAGTATTAAATTTATTTACTGTATTAAAATATAATTATAACAAGAATATCCAATATTGCAGATGTGTTTATTTCCCCCAAAGCTGTTAACTTTTTTTAAACTTTGGCAAAGGCAGTATCTTGTACAATGCAGTAGTTTTTTTATATAACAGTCTAAATACATTCTGTAGCCTACATCTTTTTATAGAATATTTTTTGAAGAACCTGATCTTAAAAAGTTATTTAGCTAAAATTAACATTTTAAAATAAACTGTATTCATATCAAACCTAGACTAAACATTTAATCATTGGTTCTGTAGTCAATATTATACTTAAAATTTTAACAATTAGGCTACAACATCCTTATTTCCACTTCAAATCCTTTTACGAACTTTAAAAGGCCTGCTCGGCAAACCTAGATATATTATCAAAATCAATATTTTTTAGCAACAGAATTTTCAACGGAAAAGATAGCTGAACTTCAAAGCCTTTCATGGGTCATGGTGTGTGTTAGGTAACTCTTTATAAATTTGAGTTTTGAAAATTTCTCTCACAAGAAGCTACAGAAACACAGTGCACCCTTGCCTCCCTCCCACTAATCAACTTTATTCTCATCACTCGTAACATCGTAAACCTACTCTGATCTGTATAGCGGGAACTCTACCAATCGCCTCAACTCATGTTTGTTGTACTATTAATTTTATGAAATGGTCAATAAACTGTCTGCATCATCTTGTTGTTAAAATGCCAGTAAGCAAATTTTCTTTCTCACTATACTATAGTATAGAGAAAGTATAGTGATCGCAAAAAAAAATCGATGTTGAGATTTTTGTGGAAATATCCGTTTTGGGACCCCCAGAGTCCAAAAATGTGATTTTTACAAAATTTCTGTCTGTATGTATACAAAGCTAGAGCGAAAACTATTCGATCGATTTCAAACAAATTTGCACCAGACATGTCAAGTAGGCCTGTGCACGAAAAACGGTTTTGAAAAATTTTGTAAACAACCCCCTTTTTGGCAAAAAATCAGTAATTATTTTTTTATAAAAAAACGGCTCTAACGATTTTGATAAAATTTGGCTTATTTGTAGCCTTTAATGTATCCTACCATATGCCAAAAACCGCATCTTTCTAAAAATTCTTGTTTAGCTAATAATAATAACTGATTTTTGGGGGTTTTTTGGCCATAAAGGGGGTTGTTTTTCAAAAATTTTCAAAACCTTGAATCTATACAGGCCTAATTGACATGTTTGGTGCAAATTTGTTCGAAATCGATCGAATAGTTTTCTCTCTAGATAATAATACTATTATTTATTAGTTAATCTCCTACTTTAATAAATCACCTCTTCTACCCCTCCTACAATTATGAAGTCACAATGAATCTGTTTAATAATTTAAATCAGTTTGTGAGAAAATATGTGCCAGTTCCTGGTACCGTTTATTAAATTTGACACCAATCTGAACGTGGAACCTGGAGCGGACCGCACCCCCCTGACGATGCCACTTATAATACATCAAATTAAAGAGCAACTCGAACCGTTTTTCCTGCATGTGTTCAATGCGGGCACCTTTCATCACCAGTGCGACTGAGTATATGGCCAATAGAAATAATATTGATTACAGCTGATGAAATACTCAAAAAAATAATTATATAAAAGTTACCCGATGAAGTTTAAATGTGAGATCTTCCACTCTAAACTAAAGTAAAATAATTTGTAAGTAAGTAACTTGTAAAATATTTCAAGTTTAAGATAGTTTTGTCCCCTAATTAAACTTTTGTATAATGAAACATTTAGGATTGTAATAATTTGAATTTTTTAGAAACTAAGACAACTTTACTATAATTTTCAGATTGCTCCGAATCCGACAGACCCGACAGTCGTGGTAATTGTAGGAATCGGGTTGTTTCGGCTTCTGAGCGTGTCTGACACAGTTTGGAGACAATACGGTTTCCAAAAAGCCGACAAACTGTCAATCAGTTGTGTGTGTTGGTTGAACGGAGACAGGGCGCTCGCTGGTACCGAAGATGGTAAACTTTTCCTTGTAGAGAATGGAGATTTGAAAGGGAGATTCAAGGCCTGTGATCTTGCGGAAATAGATTTGCAAGTTACCGACGAGTGAGTTGATACTGTATTTAATAAGTTTTATTTACAGTTTCAAATATTGTAACGCACCTTACTCAAGCTGGTTGATCGTTGCTCTCAGATTTATGCGTAATTTTCTTTTTCAAACAAAAATCTCTTGAAAGGAATGTTTTTTTTTATAAAGTAGTATTTGGTATTCACTAATTTTGGCGTTTGTGAAAAGTGTTTCATCTAGAGCAACAACTAACTTTCAAAAATTTGTAAATAAGTGGACAAATATAGGCTCAAAACATTCCAGGGTGTTATAGTATGAGCATCGATGGTAAATCACCAATAATGTTTTCTGCATGACTGGTTTTGACATCGTATGTGTTTTCGTTAGATTTTTTTAGTTCTTTTAATATAAATTATAGTTTTGAATGTTATTAATAAGTTTAAAAACAATAATTAATCACAGTCGCTGTCCTTATTGTAAGACACTATGAATCTAAATATTGAATACATTTTAATTTGTTTTATAAAATACAAAAATAGAAATCAATATTGTATTGCCGTTGATGTTTTTGGTAAAGTTTTATCTTAAACTGTAAAACTGCTACATAATTGTAAAAATTAATAAGATATTTTGTCACCTTTAATAATCGGGTTTGAAAAAATCATAAACATTTGATGACATTGATGTGTCATTTTAGTTCTCGTTATTTGGTCTGTGTACGGAATAAACCGAATGCCTTATTTATAATAATATCCTTTTTTTAAACATCCTCCTACTCCCATTGGTCGTTATTTCCCATCCTTCTTGAAAAACTTCTTGTCTTCAAACTAAGGAAAACTTTATACTAAATATCAATATGCATGCAATGCACAATGATGTAAAATATGTCGCTGGATCCTCTGTTGTGTTGTCTATTGTATAATTTAACTTGCAATTTTTAAACCTAGTATTAATTTTTACTACTAAATTTCGGGATTTCGGGTGGGGGGGTTTAACTCCCTAACCCCCCCCCTCCCTCCCTTTGGCTACTGCCTTGCTATTTAGTAAGGTCTTGGCTGGTTGCAATAAGCTTGTTAGTAGGACGTTTTGTGGTGGCTTTGTAGTTCTTCTCGGGTAAGGAGAACCATATTCTTGTTTTCTTAGTCGCCGAAAGTGTACTGTGGTAGGTCTCGGTCCTCGACTACTAGTTCTTCATGTTGCGCTATTGCTTGTTCTTTAACGTCAGCTGACTGTTATCTTCACCGAACCCGCTATCTCTCGACTGATTTTTATTCGGTAAGACATAGTCCGGATCTTCATCCGAATCATCAACAACATCACTCTCTGATTCCACATCCTGTATCATTCGGCTAATGCGTTCTTGAAAATCACTATCCTGGACACTCAAATGATGTCTTGACGTAGATCGACAATCCATTTTCCCAAACAAACAACAATACACTGGAAAATTTTTTAATTAAAACACGGAAAATAGCTATAAAATAACAAGACTTTCGTATTGTTGGATTTTGACAACTACGTAGTTCGAAACACCCTGTCTGTACGCCAAACTTAATCCGAAACATCCCGTCACTGAGACGGGTTAAGTTGAAAAAGTAAATGTCACTGTCACGCCCACTAGACACTAACTGCCTGAAAACCAGTTTAGAGGGAGAGACAAACAGTGTTGCCACTATTGGTTACCTAAATTTCCCATCCGCCTCACAGACGGGTGTTTCGGTTAAAGTGTTAATAAGGATGTAGAACAAATATTAATCATAAACTCAAAGCTAAGATGCTAAAGAATATTAAGTATAGAAATCAAATAATTAAGTTTATGATATAACAGAAGTTAATAAAAGCTAAAAAGAAACAGCATGACTTGGGCCTTTTTCTAACAAAAACTTAACCTAAACATTAGAAATAAACATCAGTTGTTACAAAGTATGACAGCAGCTGTTTTTTTGTTAGAGGTTTAGCAAAAATTGCTTTTACGAGCTTGTTCTTAAGGACTTGTGAGTTGGATTCCCCTGTACAACCAACTAAAAAACGTTCCTCTTTCGCAGGCGGATTTTCACTCCAGAACGCATTACTTGAGAGTGTCGCCTGGTTCTTTCTTTCCTGCTGCTATTGATCTAGCCAGCCCTACTCTTTTTTGCACTGCAGTACTGGTTCGATGTACTTCGTTACTGCTTCCCATTTCCAGCATTTCTCAAAGTTCCAGTTTGCGAAGAGTAACTCTGGCACCATGGCTTACATAATGTAACATGATGTCAATGATGATTGTGAAAGTACCATTTTGTGTTTGTAAGATGGAGGAGTGTTGATTAAGTAGGAATGTTTTTTGTATTTTAAGTTGCTTGATTAAAAATAGATAAGCAATAATAATAAAAGTAATTGATATAATTACAATTTGCTTTTATTTTAGAATAGTACCTAATACGTTCTGTATTTTGGT
>JAGFPH010002867.1:82834-97778 GCA_018207615.1 Philaenus spumarius | reverse complement strand
TATTAATAAATTGTTTGTAAACGGCTTGCAAAGCAGAGCACGTTACACCTCAGAGGTGATAAATCACCAGGGGGCCCGAAATAGCCAGACCAAGCCTTCAAATAACCTTCAATTTTAATAATATAAAACCAAAATATATTTTTTTAAACAGTGGTGCCAAAATTTAAAAAATAATTTTGTTTGAAAATCTGTTAAATTCCAAAGGTATAAAAGCATCTTGGACGTATGACCGTCAAACTTTATATAAAATAAAAATTTGTTGAGCCCTTTAAGTTGTCAAAGTCTTTGTTGACAAATAAAAATAAATACAAATTTAGAGAAAGACATATATTGAGCTTTTTAACTCGTAACACACCTGATTCTTATCCTTAAGATCCTGAATAGCACCACAATATCCTGTATGCAATTCCTTAGTCTTCTCGGAATGTTCTGTTTCCATTTCCTTCACTTGATACTTGTGATCAGTTTCCAGAGATTTGACAAAATTCTCCAAATATTTAATCATAGCCGTCTTGTCTGCCAAATCGTCTCTATTGATTAATATTTCTTTAGAGTATTGAAATTCCGAATCCACCTTGATAGCTTTTCTGTCGGTATTTACAAGTTTCCATATACAAAGCGTACCGTCCGACGAACAAGAGATCAGGTTCAGATCGTCGTTGGTTAATCTCATCTGAAATTGTAAATAATATTCAGTTATGAACATACTTTAATTTACCTTAAGTTATGCGATTGTAGGCTGAAAAGTAATGCACACATGCTTGTAAACATGAACAAAAAGAAATAGCAAGATCGGGCAAAAAGTACATTAAAGCACAATTTTAAAGCTTCAAAATCATATATTTATCAGCAAGATTATTGACATCAGGCTGCCTCTAACATGAGAAACTCGACGTCGAAGGTGTTTTAGAGTGTCTATATACCGAGAAGAATTTACTGTTGCTCTTTATTCCAGCAGTCACATAAACTCGGTGGGCATCCCAATTTTTGCGAATGGTTGTGTTTTGAATTTTTTCACCAGAGGAGAAAACGGATGTCGATAATCAGCCAAGGAAAAACGAACAAAAAGCGAGCGGTGCCCACGGTAAGTAGCGCGGAAGTGTGTACGCCTTAATAATAATAATAAACTAAATATTTATTTTCAAAAACCTATAATATCTATTATATTGCACCATATTTTATTACATTGCAATCTTATTTTATTTAAAAAATAAAATTATAGTTTCAAAATAATAAAACTTACGTGTGTTACGGGATATTTGTGTAAGTAATACTCCGCTACTTCCGGAGGTCGTGGCAAAGGATATCTGACGGATAGGATAGCTCCTCGATTGCCAGCTACAAACATCATTAAATCCGAGCGAGACAATGTTATCGCATGCAGGTAAGAATGATGAAGCAGTTGTTCTTCGCGCAAAATCTGAAATAAATAAATATTTCTACCTGCTGAAATTATACAAGGTGTCCTGTAAGTAAATTGCAAAACTAAAGAGAAAAGCAAGAGCAAACATTCGTTTTCCTGATATCTACCATTTTGGTTTTTTTTTACAAAATAATTCATATCTAGAGAACGGTTTGACGGATTGAATTCAAACTTGGAATGAAGTTAACCTAACAATGATCTATTTTAAGAAACATAAGCGATTATATCCAATAATGCGTTTCCAAATGGCAGGTGTTTGAAAATTTCAAACCTGAATTGCCTGAAAACCGTACATTTTAATAATAAATATCAGGACATCTTTTTTGTAGCCATTTTAAATTCCCTATCGGGTGGTGTAACTGGCAAAGAATCGGATGAAGGTAATAATTAGTTTGTTCAACCCAACATCCTATTCAAACACAGTAAACACAGCAATATTGTGGATACGTATGCTGTTATTATCTTTAACCCTTTCCACTCGAGTGTCGGGGCAGCCCCGCACCCTACTAATCCACACAAACTCCTATGTCAGGCGAGCTCCGAACTCGCTATGACAACGTTCTTTGATTGCATTTGAACGGACGTAATTACTTTGATGACCGCTATTATTAAAGTTTAAGATGTGCTGCTATCTGTGGATTTTTTTTAGAACCATTTGAGTTCAGTTTCTGTGGTTAATAAATCTTAGAAAATGTAATGTTTGCCGTTTTTGGCCGCTCTGTAAACAGCTATCGGCTCTCGCCGTTGTTTGGTTCCTACTTACACGCAGTGTTTTAGTGAGATTAAGCGTTGTTTAGTTTTGTTGTACTAGGTTATCGTGTGTAATTTCAGTTTATTTTTAATATTGTTCTTTTTACAATAATGATTGTTGTGAAATAAAATGAACGAAGACGACGGCAGTTACAAAATGGCGGGAGTGGCGACGGAACTTTTGTTTCGAACCTGAATGATTCCAATATTACCAATAAGTTTTGAAAAAACCTTTACTTACTAGTTTTGACCCAAATAATGCAGTTGCTAAGCAATAAAATAAATAGTTGAGGCAATTTTGTACAAGTTGGTGTCCAAACTATTGTTTTTCATAAAAACTAATTTTTTATGAAAAACTTGTTTTTTAATTATAATTTTTTTATAATGTATTATTGTGTCTAAAAGATGTGTAAACCACTTAAATTCTTGTTTTTTCCGGTTTTTTGTTACAAATTTCTATTTTTCCAATATATAAAAATTAAAAAAATATACTTAAATATAAAAATATATGTTTTATTTCATACCAATCTATACTTTAGTCATAGAAGAAACTACAAAAAAACCCAACCTTTTAGAACTGACAGAAATACTTTTTTTGGAGTAAACAAGTTACAGTGCAATATTCGCTCAAAATTAAATGGAGCTGATAGCAATACTAGGTCCCCAGTAATTGGAGTGGAAAGGGTTAACTTATCTGATTGTTTTGACAGTTACACTATTCGATAGAGAATTAAATAAAAAAGCTACAAAAAAGGTGTCAAAATGTTTTGTTAAAATGTACGGTTTTTGGGTAATTCAGGTCTGAAATTTTGAAACTCATTATTGGACGTAATCGCTTATTTAAAAAAAATTGAACGTTGTTAGGTTAAACTTCATGCCAAGTTTGAACTCAATCGGCCAAACCGTTCTCCTAGGTGTGAATTATTTAGTAAAAGAAACAAAATGGCAGATATCTGGAAAACGAAGCGTTTTTGGAAAAATTTTACTCGTATTACAAAAAAAATCTTTTGTCAAAATCAATTCTGTTAAATCAAATAAATGTAAGTTAACTGAACTAATTTCGATCAAGAATTCATAGCTCTAGAGGATTTCTCAATAAGTGAATTTATAATAAAAAATTTTGTGTTAGATTGAACAGAAAAAAAAAACTGTTGTTAGCCTTGTACATCCTGAAAACATTTCCGATCCTTACCCAACGCAATAGTATGATGACCTTTAGCTGACAGGTAGTATAGTGAATGACGATGCAGTCTAGGGCCTTTAATACACTCTCCTCCTCGCAGCATTGCATTTAAGACGCACCATTCTTTCCCATGAGTTGTTTCTTCCCCCATCTACAGTATTTTGTGCTTTTGTTTTTAGTCGGTGTCGGTGTTAAATTTTGTGAATTAAATTTTGCCATTATGAGTGGAAAGCAAAAGCAAATTGTTTTACCTTTAAATCAAAAATGGGAAGCAACTAAATGGTCAGATGGAGGTGATTCAATAAGAAAATAGGCAAGTGATTTAGGTGTGGGGGAAGTGACTGTCGGGGATTGAAGACGAAATAGATCGGAAATTGAAAAGTGGGTATCTCGGCAGTATACAAATAAAGAAGAGGCTAGACGATCAATGATAAAACTTCAGAGGCATTATTTTTGTGGTTTTTATTACAGCAGCTTACAGTATTCAATTTTTTTTCATTTGAGTACGTTATCAAACCTTTTTTGTTTATTTAAAGCCAAATAAAATAGGTATTCAAGTAAATATGGCTCCAAATGAGCCTATAACGACATAAATGAACTGGGAACTCGCACCTCAATGGTTTTCTCATGGCCTTCTGTATTACCCGAGTTTTTAGTTATCCGAGGTCTGCCCGGTCCCAATTAACTCAGATAATCGATGTTCTACTGTACGAGGGCTGTCCAAAAAGTGGTACTCGTTGGGGCAGAATCTTTATTGATCGAGTAGTCTGCACAAGTTCACACGCCTTTAGTTGACCGATTGATTTAGCAGTTGTCCGCCTTGAACGCTGGTCATCATGGATGTTCTCTCTTCCTAAATTATAATATCAACAGAGGACTCGTCAATAAAATTTCTCTCCAAATCGTAGCTAATCTGTCGGTGAAAACCAGAAGGTAGTACAACACTAGTATTGACCATAGCCCAAACTTCCCAAGTGGTGTTGTTTTCTAAACATTGTAAACACTCACACACAATAAAACTAATGGATAGTGGCTATGAAACTTCAAAGTATCCAACCTTGTGCAACTCCTACTCTATCGGTAGTGATCCCGCATGACTTTGACATTAAATTATGTTAAATAATGTAAATTCTTTAAAGGATTTGTCTACTAACTATATAACAAACTGACCTCAGCGTTGTTTATTTCCTTCAGCAAACCATCAGAGCCGACTCCGTACACCATTTTCCCATCCTGCGTCGCTGCTATGTCCGTATAAGCACATTTCTTTGTAATTATATCTCCGATTCTAAGTCCATCGTGGATGTTCCACTCGTAAAGTGCTCCGTCATCTCCGCACGAAAACAGACTTTTATCCGAAGCTAACCAAACCAGCGATCTAATCTGTAGAAACAAGTAAAGCCATCTAACTATTTCTAATGTGAAAATGTAAAATCAGTCAATAATAATATTCTCTCGCTCTAAAAACAAAAATAAATTTAAATTACTGTAGTTCTTACTGTGCCATTGGTTTGTAGATCTCTAGTTCTAATAGCAATCTTGGCACGTTTAAATAAGTAAAGTACTTCGAGGCTTTTTAACCCTCCAAGTGGTAACATCGCATATGCGATGTTTGAAAGTTGCGTTATTGTGCTAACGTCGCATACGCAACACATTTTCTAAATGTGTATGACGCCGCTATTTTTAATACAATCGGATACTTCAATGTATGGTTGTGTTTGGAAAGAGTCAATTTATTATAGTACAGAGTTTTGTAGCGATATCGACTCAAAAAAACCTTCGGCAGGATTGTCACATCAACTATCTAGTCGTGTAGTGCGTGTATCAACTGCTCAGTACGTGTAGATAGACGCTCGGAACTCGGATTTTGTTTGTTTATCCACTAGTTGTTATTCATTTTTAGCTTCAGTTTAGATCAGTTTATTTGTTTTTGTAAATGTTTATTCATTTTTGAAGTAATTATGAGTGAACTTAGCAATTCAAGTGCTATTAGAGGTGTGTTTGAAAACGGTGCCTTTTAGAGACTTTGAACTGTACATTTTTTCTTCTTTTTTTTCTTGTATATAATGTGTGTGTTGTTCCTTTATAACAAATTAAAACCATACATATTGAGCCTACACAGTACTTTTATATATTTAGAGGCAAGTTTTTCTTCTTTGTGCAGGAACCCATTTTTTATAAAAAACGGAGTTGGGATCTTTTCCTTTATACGTATACCACTATGACTATTTAAATGGGAAGTTTTATGCGTAAGTTTACTATTCGACCCTAGCATAATATTTTTGCATACAACAATCTAATATTTTTGCAGAATATAATTAAAAAAACCCTAAAAGGTTCTAACCTATAGTATTTAGTCACAGAATGTTTATCTGTATTCTACTGTTAAATGTTGAATACAAGTAAACATTCTGTGACTAAATACTATAGGTTAGAACCTTTTAGGTTTTTTTTTATTATTCTTGCATTTCTGTTGCCATAAGTTAGCCTAGGATCTAATAGTAGCCTAGCCTAAACTTGCGTCAAGTTATATGCTTTTCCGAAAGTTAAGTGATGGTGGTATACGTATAACGGAAAAGATCCCAGAGTTGTTTTCTTTTATAGACAAAAAGTTTTTTTTTACAGCAATGTAGTAGTGTTATATATATTTCTATTCACCGCTACATTGGTATTTCTACATTGATTTTTTTTACATATTTTGAGTGAGTGGTTTTAGTAAAAACAATTTTTTTTAAATTTCTACTTTGGTCAACAAAAAACGATAAAAATTTTAAGGTAAGCCTGTTAAAGCTGTTTAGTGTGAAGAGCATGTAATTGTGATTAAAATGGTGTATAGTAAGTCTTACTTTACTGTTAGTGAGTATTTTATAATGACTTCAGAATAAACATGCACGGAACCCAAAAACCCCTTAGCGCTAAAGAGCAAAATAGTCAGCACTTGGAGGGTTAAGAAAGATATTACTTCATATTATCATTATTATTATCTTTGAGTTGTTCAAATAAAACTAACTAAATTATTAAAGTACAATCTACCCTAAAAATGAATAAAAGAAATAAATTACATTCCTGAAGAAAATAAAAATAAAAAATACAACTAAACTTTGTTAAATAATATCTAACAGACAGAGTTAACTATGACTATTTTGCGTTTAAACTCAATCTTAGAAATTTTGAATCAGATATTCTTAATCACATAACAGTTCGTGCAGCCGGCACATTTAAGCATATTCTACTAAAACGGCTGAATTAGAAAAAATATGAATTTCTTTTACGATGCTCCTGTTAAGTAATTTTGGAATTTTATCAATTGCTTTTATACATATTTCATAAATTTAATGTTTACCGTGTTATAGAGACTGTACAAATATGTTTTGTGTGGAATTTGTAGTGTATACATTCGTTTGATCCGCCTACAAGGCTAGCGCTACAGTCGGAACAAGCCTAATAACTGGCATCCAGTTAATCTGCGCAATACACTGCTCCCCTAGTCTAGCTGGCTTGAGTAAGTGCGTCATACGACGTGCCGAGTAAAAGTGCCTGTAAGAGTAACCGCCTCATACCTCGTGATAGTTGTTGCTCAGCAACAGTGGTTAATATCGACCGTGTGAGAAGTTCTGCAAAGAACTAAACAAATATTTCTCATGTTATCGAGGGTGCGCCTTGACCGAGCTTTGAACCTTTTCCTCTTCCCAGAGTAGAGTAAACACAGTATCGTCTAAGTATTACTATAAACGTGGTTTCAGTTGTTTTGATTGTGATCTTTGGCGATTTCTTTTCTTATAAGAGTTATATAAAATAATACCATCATACAAAATTCACAGATTGTGGGGCGGGTGTGTGCATTCGCCTATGTTTAAAACAACTTCACACACAGAAAATCTTTTAAAGAGTAAACAAAGTCTTTTAACTTTATATTTATTGCCATGTTTATTTTGACGTTTAAACAGATTTCTAAATGATTTGTGAAATTTTGTATTTTACTTTTTAGATTATTTTCTTAGCAGAAAAACTGTACTAGTCAGCGCATCATATGACATGCGTACTCCCGAGACGTTTAGCGAAAACAGTAAAATTAAAAGTTTGCAGTGAAATAACTCTTTTTAAATATATTTTTTTTTTTTATGAGAGGTATGTAAAACACTAAAAAACACACCTCTATTCTGAAGCCATTCAGATTTAATGAGGAACTAGCGCATGTGTCTATGTTTCTCTGTTTTGGGTTTGCCGTTTTCTCATCAGAACTTGATGTCGTGATAAACCGAGTCTTACGAAAATGTACGGATATAAAATAAAAATCTTTGAATAATACTTACTAGATATTTAATAAGAAATTATTTGTTTTATAACAAAGAAAACACACTCTTAATAAGCATGAGCTAGAACGGTTCATGGAACTGTATAAATAATCTTGATCCCCCCCCCCTTTCATTTACTGGAAAAGCTCAACAGTTTAACTGGTTTATTACGATTCACAGATGATCATCTACTGTTTATTATATGTATCGATCGGATGAATAGCTCTTGTGAACTAATAAATTGGAACAAATATTTAAATAGAATTGAACATTGAATTTGAGTTGCCACAAGTTTTATATGGGTGATTCGTACGATGCAGTACAAACTGAACGGCGGGTTAAATCAATTTCAGGCAGAAAAAAAACAGTGACAACAGATTGTGACTTTTGGAAACTTTCATGAATTTTTGCGGACTTTCATGACTTTTGGAGATTGGTGTAGACACCCTGATTTACCAGTACTCTTTAAACATTTTAAAAAGAAAAATATCTTTACAAAAATAAACTTTCTACTGATTAACTAGTTTTAACGAGTAATAGCATAATCGTACGTAATGTAAACATAAAAAACTTGTTTTCACTAACATAGGAAATTTACCAAACCATTGTGACCCTTCAAAGTGTAGATTAAATGAAAACTGATCGAAGAATATATCTGGATGACCGTCGTATTTACAGCAGCAAACATATGTCCGTTTGTACTGAAGGATACTCCTTGGCACATTCTGATGGGAAATTCTCGTAGAACGGACAGATCGTCCAGCAGCACCAGCATGAATCTCAATTTGTCCGAGAAACCGACTATGGCGTACAAGCCTGGGAAATACAATAATTACATTATTTAATCTGTGGAATACAATTACAATTTTGTATATTTTATCCTGACAAGGTTTATGTAATTACTACACTGAATAATTTGTTTTACCTTCACTAGTTCTCTTTATTTTTAACAGTTTGTTAAAAAAAACAATGCAACATAGTAGGCAAAATTACAAGGAATTTCAAGACAATACACAGGGAAACTATCCGATTATAAAAGAAGAAGTCCTAAGTTATTGACTGATTCAAAATCAACGTACAGCCAAAACTATGATAAATAGAGCCTTAAAATTCTCATGGTACGTAAGCCAGGAGAACTTTTCAGGGAGGGGGGGGGGGTCAGGTCAGGACCAGGGATTTGAATTTAAACCCTTTTAACACGTTCACTGCTAAGGACGCATATGTAAGCTTAACATTGAAAACTATGAGAAGCGGCCGAGGCACAGTACATTGCAGGCCAACCGCCGTTTTGGGAATATTTTCACAACACAATGTGTTGCGTGTTTTGTTAGAGTAAAGTATTTTTGTTGAACCTTCATAGTTTTCTTATTTTAGATAAGATCAAGCTCACAAGAGAATAAGGCTGTAACCTACTACATCCTTGTGTATTGTACATTGTAGTTTAATCAAGTAAATCTAAATATCAGTATGTATGCAATGCACAATGATGTAAAATATGTTGCTGGATCCTCTGTTAGTTGTGTTGTCTATTTTATTATTTAATTTGCACTTTTTAAACCTAGTACTAATTTTTACTTCTAAATTTGGGGGGGGGGGGGGTTTGACCCGCCCACCCCCGGCTATGGCCTTGTACCTTGATACCACTGCCTAGAAGTGCACTAAGATAGGATTTAGGGTAGTCAAAATATTTATTTTAACCCTCGTAGTGTCAGACTGCTCAAATTGCTAAAATTGAATATTTCACCCACTAAAAATCATCTAATCACAATAAAACAAAAACCATTGGAAATGAAACAATTTAAACTTTAATGTTTGTATTTACAAATTTGTTCTAAAACACATATTTACATATGTAATCATCGTTTTAAAATTGTAGTTTTCTAAAAAGCTAATGACGCGCGAGAAAACACAAAGAAATTACTCAACTTTGTCACTTCTCTAAGGCTCAAAATCGTTCGACAGAACTGTTTGGAAATAATATAAAGAGACTTTTAGATTTTAAGTTTCTAAAACTTCCATCCAATAAGTTGTCACTCTTATAGTTTCCAAAATATAAAGTTTTCTGTAAACCCTTGCAATTGGACAGTTTTAACCTATGATAAAACACATTTTGCAATCTATATTACGTCTATTAAAATTCAATATATTTGTATAGTGATATTTATATCGATTCGAAGAGAAAACTACAACCTTTTGCACTGAGTAAAGTAAACTTTATTTATTGTCAGGGTTTCATTTCTATAGTCCTGGGAGATACAGAAATTTGTTGAAATCAACAGTCGCTGTTCCACGGTCTCAATATGCGTGTTCCCATAGTCTAGACAGAGAAAGGGAATGTATAAACTGAATACATAATTTAGTGAAACAATGTGAAGTACTGTACGTTTATAAAATAAGAATTTTCAAGTATACAGTTCAATTCTATGATTTATTCTTGTAATACATGTGAGTTTCAGGGTTTTTAAACATTAAAATTGTAGTATAACGTAAAAAGGGTCGTAAGGTAAAGTTTGGACATTTAGCCTAATTTAAAAGATTTAGTTATTTCATAATATTAATGAACATAGAAATTCAAAGGGAAATGCAGACATTAATTAATAATTTAAAAAATAAATCTTACAAAATAGTAACTTCAAATTTGAATTCAATCTTGTTTAAACTATTCAATGGTAATTCACAATGTTTCAAAATACAAAAATATTGAACAGTATTGTGGAAGGTTGAAGAAGTGATTCACTGAATTTCTAGCCCACGAGTAATAAATATTGAAAGACTATTACAGACTTTGAAGGATTTAAACTTGATATAATATGTTGATAGTATGTGTGATTCATCTATGGTGTTATGACAGAGACAGAATTTTTGTCTGAGATGATGGCAACAATCATAAGTCGATGTAGGGAGGCATATTTACGGTCCCCTGGCCGGTATCACGTGACATGACGTGATCTTTAAAGAAGCTGGCAAGCGGAGGGGATACTTCTTTCTCACTTAGATCAGAGACGTTGTGATAAGCAGACCTATTAGCAGTGTGCTAAGTATATTGTTCCAGAAGTATGGAGAAGTGCGTTATTTCTGTTAGAAATGCAATTTAAACATTTCTAAAACATTGTAGAGACAGTGCAGTCAGGTTTGAGCATAAAATAGTGAAATTCGGACATCAGTAAGTAAAGATATGGACTTTAAACAAACTTCGAAAAACCAGCGTGGTTTTCACAAAGAACAAGTAATGGCGGGCTAACTCAGTGATTTGTACGAAGAAACGAACAGTGTTTTCGGAGTGAGTTCTATCCGTACATCATGAACTAAATTCAACGATTAGAGAGGCTAAACAATTCATCACGTAATAAAATCATTTAAATTGAAATTTTCATAAATTAAAACATGTGTTAAAGTAAATTCATTTTGTAATATTAAAATTCTTAAAGTGCACTATAAAAGGAGATCTCGTAAGTAATAAATCATTTAAATTAAAGTCTGCAATCGAATCTTTTGTTATTAATTTTAGTTTTGGAATAGAATAATTAATAATGTGTGTATGAATGCGTATATGATTCTGATTTAAAAACAATGATTTGCCAACCTAGTTTAATTTGTTTATGTGTGGTTTTTGATAAAATAAAAATGGTGAGCTAAAGTACTAAAGCCAACTACTATGACTTCTTAATTTGAGTTTTTATCCTTTCCAGAAGTACTTTATGGTAACGAACCTTGTTTTAATTATAAATTCAGTTTTAGTTTTTTTTTTTGTGAGTAATTCAAAATGGCGACAGTCTTTGGTGAACAGGATATTATCTGGAGGGAACGCGCGCATGTGCCAAACATGGCGGTTGATCCTTCAGACGAGTCCATTTGTAACCAAGGAACTGTAGTCACAGATAAAAAAAAGTATATGTGTAACAGAGATTTAGTGATCACCTGTGTTAGTCACAGATGTGATCAAAACATAACCTAACTTCAATTTTGGGGTTATGTTTGTTTGTTTTCATTGGGATTAAGGTGTTGTAATATTTTGAAATGATAATTTAATTAAATAAATAAGTAAATGGATTGAAGATAGGAAATAATAAATAATTGTTACACAGTAAAGGTATTTTTTTTATTTAAAAATAACTTAGAAATATTTTTGTCAAAATTAAACTTTTATTTTTCATTTTTTTAATTTTTTATTAATAAATTTGTTTGTAAACGGCTTGCACAGTGGCAGCACGTTACAAAATGGCGCCCGAACTTCTTTACCATAAACGAAAACACTGGGAAGGAGGACTTTAATGGAATCATAGTAGTTTGGCTATATTCAAAGAATTTTTGAAAAAGTTTAAAAAGTTTCTAAAGTTAATTTATAGTTAATAATAAAGGGTTAATTAATATATATACGATGGCAGAAATGAATGATTCTGGTATTTCTATATTAAATCATTCAATGAATGATAGCAACTTAGAAAATGAAAATAAAGTAAATGCAGAAGTAACTTCTGATACAAAGATGGAAAACACAAAAGAAGTTGATAATGCACATGCAAATAGTAATAATGACTTAGAAAATAAGGATATAAAAATGTTTGAATTTTTGAGACAATTTAGGGATTCAATTGAAACGAAAATTGAAAATTCTAGAATAGAGGTTAATAATAAATTTGATAACTCTAAAAAAGATTCAGATGATAAATTTGAAAAGTTGAATAATAGATTTGAAAATTCAGAAAAGAAATCTGATGAGTTAAGCAAAAAGATTGATGATTCTAAAAAAGATTTTGATAAATTAAATCAGAAATTTGAGGATAAATTCAGTGAATTTAGACAGGAAATAAAGGAAGCAGTAGCAAAATTTGATGAGCCATTAGAGGTTTAAGATATTAATAATACAGTTAATAGTGTTTCAAAGGAAATAGAATTAGATGATAGGCCTAGTAATAATAACGTGTTAGTAGAGGTTAGGGAAGAAATAAATAATAACAAGGTAGTTGAAAATATTTTTGAATTTGAGGGTGACCAAAGTGTTACAGATTGCGCTAATGATTTAGGTAATGTTGAATTTAACAGTAAAGAATTGGAGGTTGTGTTAGAAAGAAGTAATATTGACAAAATAGGGTGTGAAAATATAAAAGTTAGGTATAGTGAGTTTAAAAATATTAATAGGCCTAGAATCAATTTCAAAGTAAATTTAGAAGCATTGCTTGGCTTGTATAGTAGTGAAGATACTATGGAGAGTTGTGTAATAGAAATCTTTGAAAAAATTAAACAAAATTATGATCAAGAAAAGTCAAAGTGGGAGTATAGGTTAGGCTATAGTCAACTAACCGTAGACAAAAAAGTTCCTAATGGAAGTAGACGTAGGTTAGCCCTACATGTATTGCAGTTGCCGAGTAGGAGAAGAAAGAAAGATTATGTACCAGAAAGTGTCATGTAAACATACCGGAGGGTCAACTTAAGTAGATTGCGTAATAGATAGGCTACGCACGGAGGTGGTGCTAATGTACAGTTTAGACAAGTGGTTAAGGATAAATTGTTTGGTTTTTTGATAGTAAATAATGAAATAATAAGGAGGTTTGATTTTATAAAGTACTAATTTGAATTTAAATAAATAATTTGTTTTGAATAATAATAAATCGTAATTAAGGCAATTTTAAATTAATAAAATTTGGTTAAAGAAATGGATATAATTTTTTAAGGAAGGTTAATGAGTTTTTAAGTTTAAATAGCAAGTGTTGAAAGAAGACTAAGATTTTTATACAATATAATAAAAGGTTTTCATCCGAAAGAGGATAATTATGAGTCTTAAGAGACAGTTGAACTGAAAAAGAGTCTTATGTCACGTCATGTAATCGATGGAAGTTAAATGGAAGCAATATAGGTCTAAAGAAAGATTAATTGGAGGTTATGTTTATGCAGTTATTATTATGTTCGTCAGTTGGAGGAAGTTTATGTTTATTAAGTGGAAGAATTGTTGTTTTTTGAGGAATTGAAGGTTTTAAGTCTGCCAAAGTGCATCGTCGTCGTTGAATTAAGAAAGTTGAAGGTATTATCTACGTGTTTTTTGAAGAATGATCGTCGCATAGGAAAATCTCCTATGATTATGTTTTTATGAGTTTTTAAGAGGTGAATCGTCATGTGTTAATTGAGGAGTTAGGATTAATTTAAAGTTAGACGAAAGATTGCTGAAATGAAATGGATATTTGAAGAAATGTTAGTTAAGATGAAGACAAATACAATCGACAAAGACTCTATTTAAAATTGGTGTTTAAAGACAAATACAGTGATAAAAGGTTAAGAAAATGTTATTTAAGGAAGAAAATTGATTAAGGAAAGTTTTTAATTTAATAGTTATTGGTTAGTTAATTTCAAGATGAGTTAATGAAAATTTGAGATATAGGCTAGGCCTAAATAAGTTAAAGTTGCTTTATAATACAGATATTAAGAAATTTAAAAGAAATGAAACAAGTTTAATAATTTAAAGAAGATTAGTTCAGGTATATAGACTAAATATTTTGAAAATACAATTGATATTTTATAATTTGCAAGTTAGTTTCAAGTTAAAGATAAAATAAATATAAAGTTGTGAAGATTTAATAATAATAATAATAAAGTTGAGATGAAAGGGTTTCATTTAAGCAATAGAAAGGCAAAACACCAAAGGATGATAGGCAATGCTTGAGGGGGTTGATGAGTTGGAGGGGGTGTGTTGGGTCTATGTTGAACTAAGTAGGCATAGATATCAACTGGCACACTTCCGAAGACGAGTCATCCCCGTAAACAGCATAAGTGTCCTGCCAGTTACTAGAAGAGAACAAAATAGAAGGATGCCAGAAGGGTAGTCAAAAGTAGAGTATAGTGAATGAAACTCAACTAAAAATAAATAGTTTTGAAAAGTTATAATGTGGTAGAGTTACGGAAGTACTACATTGCAAACCAAACTTCTACGCCGACGTAATTCATTATTAGGTGTTAGACTTTAATTAATGGCAATGTTAGTAGGTTAATACATTATGAGATAAGTACTCTATAAGATTATGATATAAATGAATATTGTAAAATGATAGTTATAATAACTTGATTTGTTGAAGATATTGAAATGTGGGTGTAGCCAGGTGTGGCTTAGTACGTCATTGTTGTAGGTCATTAGAGATAGCAACATTGAGTCACATCTGGTGATTTAAGGGTAAGACGTCCCTAAAAAACGGTCAAGTAGCTGGTGTGCATCCTAACAAGGTGTACACTAGTGATTTCAGGTTGTTGGGTCCTTAAAAAACCTTCTGAATTTCGATGTTGACCAGATGACGTGTCGCATCATGT
>JAGFPH010002867.1:72256-82734 GCA_018207615.1 Philaenus spumarius | reverse complement strand
CCCATTTCATAAGATTTTAATAATATTCAAAAATTTCTAAGCTACCTTAGAACACAAAATGTTTGTAATAAAAAAACTGTCAAGTATTTACTTCAGTAAGTCAGTGAATAAAAATCAGGAATTAAATTATTCTATAAACATTTGTACAAAACATACTCTAATAAGTTTAAAATGTTTAAAACTTGTATCGGTTCAGTTAAAGTTGGTTCAAGAATCTTTTATTAGCTTATAACTTATTCAAAAAGTATGTTTCATTTAAAAACATAAGTTTGAATTAAATTATAATACAAATAAAACAATTTATCTTAGTAAATAGACTATTCTGTACTTAATTTCTACGGAAATTATTTCCCGTAATGAAAATAGGCTTTTTTGTTACATTTACACTTATAACAGAAGAGTAAACGTTGAATTCCCAACTTGCAGTCTAAACGAGGCGGGGAAGTGGGACATATCCCCCGCTACCATCACATCCTTCCCCGCTAGTCTCTCTCTCTCTTGCAACGTGCATTAGGACATCCTAGCGCGGCCACCGGACTAGATCGGAACTACAACTAGAGCGTACGATCCCGCCGTTTAAATGTTTCCTCTGTATATTCCTTCTCTGTGGCGCGGTAAAGTTAATTCTACATACATACAGTGATGCAAAATACCCAGGTTTTTATGAATCAGGGTAAATACCCAATGTTCATAAATACCCGGGTATTTTAGAATTTTACGAACTCATTTTGTTGTTACAACACTAGAAAGTTATTAAAATTAACAGAAGTTAGAATTGGGACTTAGAACACTTAGGTTAAAAGACTAGGAGATAAAAAAATAGGTATAACCTGAAAAATTCAGAAAAAATGCTTTAAGAGTGAACATACATAGTGAATTTCTCTTTATATCCTTATTTGACAATGAACAATATTAATTGAGCAGGGACAACCTGGGTAAAAATAAATTTAACTTATTTCGTTTCAACTCTTTAATTGAAAAAAGAAGGTAAAAAAAGGTGTTTGTGAAATTTTAAAAGTATTTGTTAAAGCTTTTATTATAAATAAAAGCCAACGACAGTATCTAATTAGGTTCTAGTTTAATCTTTTTGTAATTTGCTATGTACAATACACTTTAATGAAATGTTACCAATCCCTATACAATATTTCAGCATATATTAAAACAATAAAAAGGATTTTTGCAACATTATCTTAGTTTAAGAAGAAAAAAACATTCAAAATCATTGAAAATACAGAACTAAGAAAGACAACAGCAGTGCAAAATGTTGTAAATACCCAAAAATAGCCGGGAGTATATTTTTTTTAGTTTTGGAGGGTAAATATTCTTGCTAATTTAAATTTAAGGCTTCAAATGCTGTTTCAGTCCTTGTTCGTCCAACACTTCATCAAAACATAAAAAAATGTATAAATTTCTAAAACTAAAAATACCCTCGTTTTGGGTATTTAAATGACTATTGGGTAAATACCCAATTTATACCTTCCCACTGGGTATTTACCCGACCCACATCACTACATAAATTAGCGTTTCTCTAAGGTTAGTTGAAATGTTAACTATTTAGTGGTCCTTCATCACACTTGTAGAACCTTTGTTTCGTTGGTCATTCATTTTCGAACAGTAAGGCCATCGATAAAAACTCACAAGTTTAATCTCCTTACGCCCTTAATAGATACAAAATATCTTTCAAATGTACTAAGGGTTTGATCTAAAAAAACTAGTTTGTGCTTTCAGAAAACTTTCCACTTCTAAATTACTAGTTGAATTTGTTAACACATGCAATTTTCTGAATGCGTATAAAATGAAGAAAAACTTTTTTTTTTTAATAATGGTCATAACAGTGAAAAATGTTTTTCTTAATAAATTAAAATGTAAAAGCAGACAGATAATTTTGAAAGAATAATTTAAAATGTAAAAGCAGACAGATAATTTTGAAAGAATAATTTGAAATGTAAAATCAGACAATAAACTATAAAATTTACAATGTAGAATAATTTTTTAAGAAAGATCGGGCATGAAAAGTGAAAATAATTTAAATAATTCATGAATAAATAAAATTACATTATTTTTTTTTTAAACACGCGGTATTACAAACCGGAAACAACCAGTAAGGAATGTTCTAGAAAAGCACTTGACAGGGCGCATGGAATCTTCTACAAAAGACCATAAAAGGAGATAGCAGGGCTCATGGAACCTTCCAAAAACAATACCGGAATACGAGATATATTTGAGAGCACATGGGAGGCAAGCGGTGAGCCGGTCTTCAGACAGACTCGGTGGGAGAGTCATTGCAGGAGACAGTAGGAGTAAGTTGTTCATACAGTTTCAGTGATACGATGTTAAACGTTTTCACGTTCCTTTTATATGTTCCTAAATAAGAAGTATATAATAATCGTAGAGTGATTTTTAGCCCAAGGGCATGAGACGAAATATTTCAAAGAAATTGTGTTTTTGTGAAGGAGAGTAACTAAAAAGTGCATTGTGTAATTACATTAATTAATTAAAAGTAGCATTACAACGCATAATATAAAATCCACATTATAGGTAGGTCTAAAGTATAAACAGGTTTTTATTGAGTGTGTGATAGTAAATTATCCTTGTTTATATACAAGGACAACGTTCAACCCAAAATATAGGCTAGGGGACCGAAGGGTGTCCCATAGTTAGAAATTACTTTTAAAAACATAGTAAATGTTAAATTTTCTACCGATATTTAAGTATTTAGAGTACAAATTAAGTTTGAGCAAAGAATATAAATTCTAGTATTACTCAGTTTTACCTTGATCACTTTATCATTAGAAGTTTTCTTAAACATTTCTTTATGATACAACTTCTTCAAGCCCGCAACAGTCCTTTCAAGATGATCCCTTTGTCTCATGAATTCCGACTGAGCTTCTTGATCTTGCTGGCGTCCATGTTTAAATTCTTTTCCTCCACAGTACTTGTGATAAACTCTCTGAAAATGAAATAACTCACAAACACTCGCAGAGTATTGCTTTTTTAAATTCAAGCGTGATCATGTTGAAAATATGGATACACACGACTACAGCACCAGGCATGCTTATGAGTAACCTAGACATCGCCGGTTAAATTTATACGGTAGACTTCCCCCACAACCTGGTGCAAAGTTCATGAATAAGCTTTTTAAAAGCATTCAAAATTCACCAAACTACAGGACTTTTAAAAAGTCTTAGACAATTTCTGGATCCTTTTAATCGGTGGATGAGTTTGTGCATCATGATCGTACTGTTTCGTGAAAGACGTGATCTTTTTTTTTTCAATATGTCGTATTCTGACTGTACTGAAACTTATTCTTACAGATTTTCTATTTTTTCAATTTTGTGAATTTATGTTAATTATTCAATATTTTCTCTTTTTTTAAAGCTGATTGTGGTTTAAGTGTATTTTGTGTGTATTGTTCCAACGTGTTGCAATTTGTGTATATGACCTGTTTTATACAAATACTATTTATCAGGAAATCAAATATTAAATAAATAAATATTACTATTACCATCATGGATGGAAGTCAATAAATGTATATTTAGTCATTTGAATTTAATTTTAGTAAAAGTGTAACACAGTTGACTCTTGTTAACTTGAACCCTGTTATTTAAATTCCTCAATAACTTGAATATTTCCTCAAAACTTTGCTAAATAAGTGTGATCCATGATGTCAACATGATCAACTTCCCAATATGACATATATATTAATATTATTAATAGTAATAATATTTAGTATTGTAAGTTTTCATGATTATTGATTGCCTTACTGAACTGGTTATTTTTTACTATAACTTATTTTATACTTATAGCTCAGTCCTTTTTTATTTTATTTCTTACAGGTTACGCCGTTTCGTCTCTTTATCAGGCATTATAAAACCTATATTTATAATTTATTTCCTTGCGCGTCAATTGGGTAAATGAAAACATATTCACATCACATTCACAATAATATACAACACAACACATTGGAATATCTAAGTCACTTGAAAAACTACGCGAGCAGTAGCTCACGTGTGTCCGCATAAGTTTTTAATTCCACTAATTTTCTTATCAGTTTAGTGTGCTAGCTAGGCTTTGGCAAGCGGCATTTATAAAATAACCTGCGATATTGCAAAATGTTATATTTAGGCCAAACTGAAAGATCCTTCAAAACTAGTTTTGAAGAGCATATATGACAAACCATAACCACAAACCATAAAAAGCCTCAAAATTTGCAGAACATTTGATAGAAACAGGCCACAGCTAGACTAATATAAACAAAAACTTGCAAATTTTATATAAATGTTCTAAAGATCCAATCATGAACGTTTTGGAGAAACTCCAAATTTATAAACATTCAAAATAGACTCAACATTATTACTAAACGAAAAAACATTATTTAAAGCAAATACAATATTTGACAGAATCATTCAGTTAGACCCCTCTCAATAAGATAGATTTTTTTATAAACAATTGTTAGTTGTCTGTACAGTAGAACCCCAATCATCCACGAGTGGATTACCCGCGTTGCGGTTTAACCACGATCGCCAGAAAAATACAAATTAAATACGTGAAATAACCCAAATGCAATACTAAGGCGAACAAAGTTTAGCGAGTGAAGGCCCATTATCTCGCGCACAGACTTAAGCGCCACCTCAAAGACAATACAGTAAGCACATAACCTTCATAATGGGACTATTCTCACCCCCATTGATAGAGATTGATATTGAAAGTGCATTTTGATAACAGTAGTACTGTAGTAGTTATGTACTGGACTGTGTTTGTTTTGTTTTTGTTCTTTGTAAATATGTAAATAATGTGTGTGAAACTATGTAATTTTTCCAACATATAAAGGTACGTAATACTGTACATATTTAAATTAATTGTTATTTCCTGAACCTTTTGCAAAGATTAATTAAACACTTATTTTAGTTTTACGGTAATTTTGAACTATTTCTAGGGCATTTTAGGTTAGTTTTGGATTATCCGCGATTTCGATTATACACGGAAGTTCAGCCACCCATTATCGCGGATAATCGGGAGTCTACTTTATTACCAATTTTACCAAATAAATATTTAGTTAGTTATCTTATTTTGTCAAAATTATTTACTAACATCTTATTTATATAATCACATGTATACATTACAGTTACAACTTACCACAACCATTTGTTTTAGCCTCAGAGGATCCTGAATGACTTCAGCTGTATTGTGCAAGTCTGTGCACATCCGTCTGTGTTGTGCTTGGAGGTCTCTGTTGATAGCTTTTTCCCTTTGGTATTCTTTATCTTGCTCGTTCATTTTCTCCCGAAACTCGACAGCTTGCAGTTCTAAAGTTGTAATTTCTCTTTGGCGGTCTTGTATTTCTTCTTCCATCTAAAAATATATATATCATCATTTTAGTGTTACGGTTTAGTTTTTTAAACGGAATGGAGTTGGATAAAATGTGAAGCACGAAGAAGAAAGGACATTTATTGGAATGAATGCAAAATCAAGTGTGGTAAAAGCTAAAAAAACATACAGTATTTAGATTTACTTGATTAAACTACAACGTAGAATACACTTGGATGCAGTAGGTTACAGCCTTACTCTCTTGTGAGCTTGATCTTAAAATATGAAAACTATGAAGGTTCAACAAAAATACTTTACTCTAACAAAATACGCAATGCATTGTGTATTGAAAATACTCCCACCCAATACAAGGGTTGGCGTGCGAAGCGTGCAATGCATTGTGTATTGAAAATACTTCTAATATGGAGGTTGGTGGCAATGCATTGTGTATTGAAAATACTCCCAATAGGACTTGGCGTGCAATGCTCTATGCGTCGGCCGCTTCTCATAGTGTTCAGTGTCAAGCTCACACATGCGTCCTTAGCAGTGAACGTGTTAATATTTCTTAACATCGATGTACAAGTGGAAAAAATCATACATATTATTTCTCAAAGGTGTTTTTTCGTGGCGATGCCATATCTCAGTCATGGGCAAAGTACGGCCCCCGGGCCAAGTGCGGCCCTCGGGCTAGTCTGATCCGGCCCGCGACACGATTTTGATTAACCCCTAAAATTAATTGCACATAGGAAGTGATAATTTTTTTTGTGCAGCTATAATAGTTAACGGGAGCCTTAGGTATGGTATTATCGCATCTAACACTAACTGAGTTTGCATCGCGTGTTTTCTTTCCGTAGAAAATGTATGTATATCGGTAGTATGGCAATTTAGTGCGATGCGTGTGGCCTGTCCTGTAGATCGTTCGGTGTTGCTCGGTCAAGTTCGGGATGAATCGGCGCTAGCAATATTGTTTTGTCCGTCGGCTGTTCTCAAGGTCAGTGTAGTTCAGACAGTCACGTAGGCCACGTCACCTCTGCAACTCTTAGTCTGACTTGTATTTATATAGTTGAGTTTGTCGGTAGTGTGCTTTTTGACCGGTACAATGGCAACTAAAAAACGTAAAGTTGATTCAGAATGTCGTGTTTTTAAAGATGAGTGGACTTGGAAATACTTTTTTACACCTATTAAGGATAAACCTGTGTGCCTAATTTGCAATGAAGCTGTAGCCGTATTCAAGGAATTTAACCTCTCTCGACATTTCATGACAAAACATAACAACGCCACTTATGAAAAGATGACTGAAGAAGAACGGAAGCAAAAATCAGGAGCTCTACGTAAGCAAATATCAGGTCAGCAAAATATTTTTAAAAAGCAGAACAGCTCTCAAAAGCTTGCTACACGTGCCAGCTATGTTGTAGCATACAATATTGCTAAAAGTAACAAAACATTTTCTGATGGCGAATTTGTAAAAACTTGTTTACTTCAAGTAAGTGATATTTTGTGGCCTGAAAAAACAAGGGATTTTGAAGCAGTAAGTTTGTCCCGAAAAACAATTACGTCTAGAATTGAAGCTATTAACAAGCAGTTTGTAACACAACTAGAATCAAAGATAAGCACGTTTAAATTCTGTTCTTTTGCGTTGGATGAAAGCACCGACATAACTGACACAGCTCAGTTACTGATATTTATAAGAGGTATAGATGACAACTTTGGTGTTACTGAAGAATTAGCCTACCTGCGTTCATTAAAGGGAACGACAAAAGGATCAGACATTTTTGAAGAATTTCAAGAAACTATCACATCTTTGAAAGTACCTCTGACCACTATTTGTAACATTACTACTGACGGAGCACCAAATATGACAGGGGCAAAATCTGGTTTTGTAGGCAAATTTAATGAATCATTTCCTGGGAACGAAGTGGTGTTTCTTCGTTGTATCATCCGTCAAGAAACTCTGTGTAAATCTGCTCTAGAAATGAAACATGTGCTTGATGTTGTTATTAAAATTGTTAATAGCATTCGTTCGCGAGCACTCAACCATAGGCAATTTCAAGAGTTTCTTTACTCATTGCAGTCAGAATATTCTGACGTACTTTACTACACCAAAGTAAGGTGGCTCAGTGCAGGGCGGGTTTTTGAACGAGTTTGGGATCTAAAAGACGAAATTATCTCTTTTATGGAAGAAAAAGGAATGGACGAGTGTGATCATTTGAAAGATATGTTATGGCTTTCAGACTTTGCATTTTTTACAGATATTTTTAGCCACATCAATAAATTGAACCTTAAACTCCAGGGAAGAAATCAATTGATTCATGATACTTGGGGTCATATCAGGGGTTTCAAACTGCAGTTAAATCTATTTTCCAAACAACTACTCAAGAAAGACTTCACTCATTTTCCAAGGTTAAAATCCATTGCAGTTACAGAAGACAAAGTTAAGAGCTATGAGAAAAACGTAAAATGCCTTCATGAAGAATATGAACGAAGATTCCAAGACTTTAAAGTTATCGAACAGGACCTGGAGATTTTTAGCATGCCATTTAATTTGGATTGTGAATCAGTTAAACCAGAACTGCAGCTCGAACTAATTGAGTTGCAATGTAACACTGAATTGAAACAACTATTTCTCAATGTTTCGAAGATTGAGTTCTACAAGGCCCTGTCAAAAACAACTTTTCCAAACCTGAAATCTCACGCTCAGAAGATAATTTCGATGTATTCCTCTTCTTACATCTGTGAACAGGTGTTTTCTACTATGAAGCTTCGCAAAAACAGTGTTAGAAACCGATTGACTGACCATAATTTAGCTTCACTACTGCGAACAGCTCATCTCAGTTTCTACCAGATTATGATCAACTTTTAGAATCTCAGTCACAGTTTCATCTGTCTCATACGCCTTCATGCTCTTCTAAAGATTAATCATTTTTTGTGACTTGTTTGGAAGTTTTTACCATTTTAGTATATAAGTTGTGTATGATGTAAAATTAAACAATAAAAAGGTTTAGGCCTATAACTTGTATTTTTTTTTTGGCCCGCCTGTAAATTTTTAAATTTCATCTGGCCCTCCTTTTAAAAAGTTTGCCCATCACTGCCATATCTCCTTTAATTCATCAACATTAATGATTTAAACATAATTTTAAAGCTTATGTTCCCCGTTATTGAAGAAAAATAAACACATAGCTTAAAATTAATGTTTTCATTAAAACAATTTATTTAAAAATTTTCATAGGTACCATCTACTAAAAATCTGTTAATAACATCTGTTAACTAACATGACAGCTGTTAGTTAGATTGTGTACTTTTTCTATGCAAGTGTAATCTATCACACAAATCAATCAAACTAAATCAAAATAAAGTGTCATAAACTGTTGTTTATAAACCAATGTAAATAACTGAATTAAATCAACATATTAAATCAGGTAAGTACTACTAACTTGCGAATGATTCTCTCGGGTCAGCTAGTATTCTATAATAGAAACTATTTAGAGCGAAATGTCGGATATGAAAAGGCAAGAAAGACTGTCTATCAATTATGAAAAAGCTCTTGTCTTAAAAAAAGAGCTTGCTCAATCGTTTACTCATATTAGATCGAATATAAGTTAACATTTTAGCGATTAAAAAAAGTATTACCTTTTAAACTAATGTGGAACAAAATTTTGTCTCAATGTATTTTTAAGCGCTCCTTAAAATTCTACAAAAACACAGTTTTCAATAACATCAAAAAATGGTAGTTAATTTGAATATTGCTTCACACAAATTGTAAATATAATTAATTAAAATCCAGCTTACATCCTGTATTTCTTCTTTTTTCAATTGGATTTCATCCTCTTTCGGTTGTATCTGCATTTGTAACTCGTTGATTTTATGCTTGAGCACAAATTTATATTTTTCCAATTCACTATTCTTGCCTTTAACCTCTGAGAATTTCCTCTCGTTTTCTTGAATGATATGATCGCGTTCTACGATCTCTTTCTTGAGATTGGAAATGTCCTGTTTGAGCGTTATGATCAGAGATTTCAGTTGGGTCTGTTCAGTCTGAAGATTGGACACCTTGTAGTTTAAATCCTCGATTTCTCTCTGCGATCTAAAGTTAGAGGAACATAAGCAATGAAAACAATTTAGTGTTATACAGTTGTATAACAAAAACCAGTCTTAAGGCTACTGTACTCATCGAGTCAAAACAGAGACTTGTGATGGGGGAAATAGAGTTTTGATTTAGAAAAGATTTTTCACACTCACCTTTTCCTGTATTGTATTGTAAAATTACATGTGCCGATTGTAAAAAATTCTATGTCGGGCAGACTGGTCAACCTCTTGAAAACAGCTTTCAGCCAGATTTACTTAATTTTCTGTTATCCTTAACTCAATGATAAAAAGTGATACACAGTGTTGGATTTGTCTTTAAATTGTCTACATTTTTTTATCTTAAATGTTTTCATAAAATCTTTAGTTTTTCAGATATCTAACTTTAAAATATTTGAACCGCCGCCATCTTGAAACTGATAACTGCAGCAAAATTTAATTTTGCCCAGTTGTGTAATAAAACAACGCGATAAACATTTATGCTAAGTTTCATCAATTTATCTTAAACTGTTCACGAGATAATATTTCATTTCAGAGACGTACATACAGACGGACAACTCCTAAACCAAGCAAGATAGGCCACGTGTTATATTGTATTATTTGTAGTTTTAACCAGCGAGCATAGAATACAATAGAGGGGCCATGAAGTAGCAGTGAGTTGAAGCCACCAGAAAGCGCAAAACACATCCAACATGACGGCCGCAGAGTCATGTTAGTTCCAAGCGGATTTTGAGTTTTTTTGCATATACTATTTTAGTAAATTAAACTTTACTTTTCATCATTGAATTTGGTTTAAAAAGACGAACAATTTGGTGTTTTTATAATTTCTCTACGTCTGTTGGTTAGGAAAGTACTAAACACAGTACGTTGTCCAATGTTATTCTTATGGAGAATAAGAAAATTGTATATCTTGCTTTGTTTGCATTAAAACATATGATTAGGTGTCTAATTTTGTTTGTGAACTGCTATGTGTTCCTACTTATATTGTTTTAACTTCCTCAGCATGTAAAGAGTAAAACAAATCAGACGAGGCGGAGTATTGGAGGTAACTTTTGTGGTAGAACAACTAAAAATAGCGGTTATTTACTTTG
>JAGFPH010002867.1:35028-46116 GCA_018207615.1 Philaenus spumarius | reverse complement strand
AGAAATTTTTGAATATTATTAAAATCTTATGAAATGGGTTATACAAATGGGTTAGATATTAATATAAATTATTGCACAGCTGATTAAAATGTCATGTATAACCCTAGGTTTAGGCAATATAAACAAAATCTAGTTTGTAAAAAAATGTATAATAACAATTAAGTAGGTAAATAATGTTATGTTGTCATTCTGAAAAACCCTTTAACCAACATGGTTAGATAACCCATTAATAAAGATTATTTATAAAATAAAACTTTAACAATTGAAAGTGATGAAATGTTTAAATGATAATACAAAAGAAGAAACATAATAATATTGCCAAAGCACAGAGATTAATGGTAAATGGATCCATTATTCTCTGTGCTTAAAAAAAAAGTAGAACTTCATATTATATGACACTCCATCACAAAATAATCACGATTATAAAGTCAGTAACCTAAAGTTACATATATTTAAAAAATAGTTCATATTATAGGACACTCCATGATAAAATAATCTCAAAGTAAAGTGTCAATAATAAAGTAATAAAAGTATAGTCTATATTAAACGCAGTACTGTAATTACATATCAAATTTAACCTAGTTGACAATTTATATGGAAGACAACTACAAAATAAATATATAACTTACAAACTGTAGGCAGTAAATACATATCATGTTCAAATTTAATCTTCACTTCATATAAATCGCAAAGTAAAATATCAATAAAATTGTAGTTTAAAGTTGTTTTGTTTATCAAAAGTAATTAAAATAAATCTCAAATTTAATCCTAATTTACTATTTATATTTAAGACGGCTTAAAAATAAAATGTAGCCTACATAGCCCAGTCGGTGTAGGTCACAACTACCAGTAATTTGCAATACGGCAGATTTTTTTATAAGTACCTTAAAGTATGTAGATTAATATAAAAAAAAGTTTACCAGTCTTTCGATTTCCCAAAGTCAAAAAAAAATCGAAAAACATTTTTTTCTCGAAATTCCTTAATATTTCGAGCTAGGATGAAAATAAATAAAAATAAAAATACCACCGAGTAGCGGAAGTATTTTTTTAATAAAAAAGATCTTTTGTATTTTTTCGTCCGAGAAATGGTTTGTCTGGAAAAAAATCGATTAAGCAAGTATTATTTCGCAGCAGCACTACTCGGCCGCACGGCTGAAGACCTATTTCTTTAAGCGCGGCCCAGTACATTATAAACTATTGCACAGTTATAATGTATTAAATAAATAGTTGTAATAGGGCGTTTTCAAGAGGAAAGTGTCAGCTTTACGATTTCATGTTTTTTTTTATAACACATAATAATCATCTAACAAATTGCCCAAATATATATATTCCAATAAAAAATGCGTCTCAAAGAAAAAGAAAACTGGTTATTTGGGGGTTTTTAGGAGGAACTGATTCATATAAAATATGAAAATTCAACATGGCGGATTCAAAATGGCTGCCGTTTTCTCTAAGAATTATTAATGAATGTGTCTTTATACGATCATTTCCGTCCATACGTATAGCAAATCTAAGTTGGCCATTTTGTAATATATCGAATTAGCAAGTGAAAAGCTTATTTTTAACTTATATACCAAGACTCAAGTTGGTATCTTAAAAATTTGATGAGCTTGAGCCATCAGATTTATCAACGAACCTCACGATTTTTTGCTTACCGAACGCTGTAGCCCTTTCGCTATTCCAGTTTCGTCATTTTTTAGAATATCAACATCAAATTTGTTTTTCAAGTTGAATACACTACGGTAGTATTATTCTCAGTAAGTATGAACTATTTTTTCAGTTCTTTTTAAAAACAAGGCTCTTGAATATAGTCTACTGTTTTACCTATCTCGTTTTAACTACAACACCTTTGGATTCGTTGGAATCCATTTTCGACATTTTTGAACATATCGATTTAAAAATTGGTACATAAGTTACAAACACAATTGGTTTTTGCTATACCTATTTTAAAAACTATATTTAAAAGATTGACTAATCTGCAGCCGATCAACTCAAGCGTGTTGATGCAAAATTTAAAAAGGTCCAAAATTATACTTTTTTAAGTTACTTGTGCTCTTGAAAGTAAATAATAAAAAAAAATTATACTCATTTATCTTGTTTGAATTTAAATTTTTAACTTGTAAAAAACTTTTAGGTTTATATTTTGAAAATTTTCTAAACTGGAGGTGTTTAAAATGAGTTGGTGGGTCTGGTACTCCTAAAATCGAGAAACCCATTGATAAGTCAATTGGCTCTAGATCAGGTCATTTTCAAGATAACAAGCTCAGACTCAGCATAAATTTTTAAAATATATATTTTAACTTCTATGTCAAGTTTGAATTCGATATATTAAAATTCAGCCAATTTAGAATGAGCCAACTCTACATATATGAATGAGATTTCCCTTTTCTGTGATTTCTGCCGTAGAGCCAATTATTTGTTTTTAGCTGTATTTCTAATTTTAGTGAGTAGGCACTTAAAAAAGAACTGTTTTATTGAATACAAAATTAAGGGGGGGGGGTAGAACACAAACACATTTTTTAAACTTTTTTCTTCTCATCGAGACGAACAAATTTAAAAAAATCCGTCCAAATTGGTTAACCTGCACCGAGTTCCCACACAAATGTCTACTTGTACTATTATTAAATTTTGATTTTTTTATAATTTTCTTTTTAATAATACTTTGCGAATTTTCTCCAAACAAACCATTACTCATAACAGTTAAGTTATGTGTACTAATTGGTTTGTTCAACCCGGCATCCTATACCAACACAGTAATTACTACAATATTGTGTGGACATTTGTTGTCATTACCTTTTAACTTAGCTATTATCCTTCATTCGATTGTTTTGTCAGTTACACCATCCGATGGGGAATCAAAAGGGCTACAAAAAAGGTGTCTTGACATTTTTCGTTAAAATGTACGGTTTTGGAGTAATTTAGGTTTGTAATTTTCAAACAGCCACCATTTTGAAACTCATGATTGGATTTAATCGTTTATTTTCTTGAGGTATATCATTGTCAGGTTAAACTTCATACCAAGTTTGAACTCAATCAGTCAAACCGTTCTCTAGATATGAATTATTTTGTACAGAAAACAAAATGGCGGATATCTGGAAAACGAAGCGTTTTCGGGCCTATGTTTATATTAACTTTTTTCTTACTTTTTGTATGAGGAATCATATCCCAAAGTCCTGAAGGGTTTTCAGTAAACACCCTGTATATGGAAAACTTATATTTAATATAGCATTAACATTGGATTTATTGTAAGAGCACATAGGCCTATTCACTCATTGTTTTACAAGGTTTTATGAGTTTTTTACGAAGCTTATCTGTGTATTTGTAATATTCTAGCCTATTGTTTAAAGTAGAAAACCTTTTATAAGTTACATTTTAAAGAAGGGTTAGTTTTTTGCATTACTGTACTTAGTAAATGTAGGGTATTTGTAAATCTAGTTACTTCAGTTGATATGTAAATTTATTTAAGATATGCTGTTTGTTCAAATCAGTGGTCTTTTGAATTGAACGTAATGGAAAAGTACCTATTAACATTGCACACCCTTGGATATGTAAATCAATGTAAATATTATGAGTTTAGTCGTTAATTATTCATTTGTTGTTCTTTAATGCTAGCCTATGTTAGTTTTCTAAATAGTTAATATTTAAGTTACGTATATATATGGAAAACTTATATTTAATATATTTTTTATATAGCATTAACATTGGATTTATTGTAAGAGCACATATTCACTCTGTAACTTATGGTTACAAAAATAAAAAAATTAGGCTCTTTGTTTTTCAGCCCCTCGTTGGGAAAGCCATTTTGTAACGGAAGGTTACAAAAAAAAAATATATAGCTGCTTTTGTTTATCAGCCCCACGTTGGGCGCCATTTTGTAACTTATGGTTACAAAAAATAAAAAAAATATAAATGAATGTTGTGTTAAAAAAAAAAAATGGGGTTCGGCAAAAAGTTCAAAAATTAAAAAAAATATGTCTTAAATCAAAAATAAAAACGCCATATGTGGATTATCTTATAACTACTGATATCTCTTCATCGCCTCCTTTACTTATTCACTTTAAAAAGAAAAATCGTCGCTTATATAATACTCAAAATCACCTATGTACCTCCTAGGCCCATTGCCTCACTTCTAAAATAAATTATCGCCCACCTTAACTCACATAACATCTTTCTCCCAGTCTCAACGTAGAACAATATTATTTTCCTCACCTTACTTTAACTCACCTTACTATAATTCACCTTATTATAATTTACCTTACTATAACTCACCTTACCTAACTCCCATAATCTTAATAAAAAATAATGATCACAATATTTTCGATAATCCACATATAACCTCACTTATGCTTAGTCTGCATATATTTACTTGCAATTACCAATTATTCAAAAAATATTTACTAATTAGTTTAATTTTCTTAGGGGTGGGAACCTGGCTAAAAAAGTAATGGCTAAACGGACATTCGTGGCTATATGAAGAAATTCAAGACATCATGGCAGCAACTATTTTGTTTAATCAAACATAATTGAAAAATGAATATTTACAACAAACAATATTAATGTCATAGAACAATTAAACATACAAATCAATTAACTATTTACAAATTATACAAAGTTTTGTGAGCCATAGCTTGCAAATAAATGACGCAATAAGTGAAAAGTTTAAGTTAAGTTATTATTCAATTTTTCATAATTCTCTAAAAATGCAGACTTTAAAATTTAAACTAATGGCCATATCTACTCACGATACCTGTTGTTAATGTACTTCTACCTAGGATTTCACTGAAGTTAGAAACACATTTTTGTTCTGAAGCACACCTTAAACCGAGCACATAGTTGAGTTTTTATTCATTCGTTTTTAATCGCAGAAACACCATCAAGACAACTGCCTATGATTGTATGAAGGCTAGAACACTTCTACTTCACTTTAATCATACTTTTACTGTTCAAACTTTAAGTAAACTACATTTCTCGTTGTAGAAATATACCTCCCACATCTTACAACACATACAACGATTTACGCCATCTTGACTCTTCTACTGCTTCTAGAATGTTCCGTAGCGTACCCATTCGCTAGGCTACCTGCTTCCCGTCACGTACACAAGTTGTTTCCCTCTCTCTCTTTTCATTGCATCCATGATCACTGTACATACTTTCATATTAAGTTCTCGATTCATGTTAAATTGTGCTATGTACTGTTATTATATTTTATTTATTGAACTGTTTATAATTTCGACTACCGTTTTATTATTCGCTTATAACGCACTACTTTTTGAAATAAAGTTTTTTTTTTTATATAGTTCTCACATTTTACACACGATCATATATTGATATGTTTTCTAAGTCTGCCTTTATATTACTTACTTTTACAGTCTGCTTTTATGTTTTATTATTTGTTTATTAAAGAAAAAAAAATGATTCTACTGTAATTATTTTGCGTCATTGAGAAATGTAATCATATGAAAATTAAAATGATTAATATTATTTTGTATTGCGTCATTATTCATTTATAGACCAAATCTCTGTTCCTTTAGTCACTATAGGAAACAGCTGACTCATTTCTTACTTTATTATTTTCTCTGTGACATGGACGTAAGTGTTACAACTCATTGTTTTACAAGATTTTATTAGTTTTACCAAGTTTATCTGTGTATTTGTAATATTCTAGCCTATTGTTCAAAGTAGAAAACCTTTTATAAAAATTTTAAAGAAGGGTTAGTTTTTTGCATTAGCCTACTGTACTTAGTAAATGTAGGATAATTAGGATTGTATAATGTGGTAATTTGTTATCGTCTTTATATTATGAAATGACCAAATTATTATGTTTAAGTAGAGTAGGCTACAGTATTTTTTATAGTCTATGAATTACAGTAATTGTAAACCATTTTATCATTCCTACCAAGAGATTAAACACGTTCAACTGCATCATATTTTCTTTTATAATCCTGTGTACTAAAATTAATATCATTTCCCGCAACTATTATAAGGATTTAAGAGTTTTAATTAAAGTATAATTAAAACATTTATTGATTTACTTTGATAATCCATTTAACTTATTTTGTACTATTGTTCAAGTGTTTTACATTTATTGCTACATGACAATCAAATACAGAACATGTTTGTGACAAGTTTCCTTTACAATTACTTATTGTAGCAGCGAGGACAGCCAGGGAGTCGGGCGCAAGGTTGTTAGAGTACATTAACAACCTTGAGTCAGGCGAGTGTCGCGCGGTGCTGGAGGGGACGAGGGGCTAGCAGCAGGAGGCGAGGGGGGGTAGGGGAGGGGCCAGCGACGATGCTGCCCTCTCATGGCGACTCTGGGAACTACTAATGTAGATACCAGTGTCGAGTGCTAGACACCCAATTCGCGTACGCTTAGATGTTTCCTCTGTATTTTTCTTCTCTGTGACCGCGCACATTTACATTATTACTTCTTTGTTATTACCATTTCAATACTTTTCTAGGACAATATGATGCTCATAGAAGAGGTAAATGCACTTAGGAAAGAATTAAAATTGGCTCAACGTCAAATAAGAGACTTACAAAGCATAACGGGTTTGAACAAATTCGCATCACCAAAAGAAGCGCAGAAAAGACTTGAAATGGCTGTGAAGACAAGAGAAGACATCTACAGGGAGTATGAAGATCGATTACAGGTAATTTGTATTCATTACACAACCGATTAAGTTATTAGATCAGTTCATTACTGAATGGATTAGTCCTTGAACCTACGGCCTCGACGGTATATGCAATTTGTTTCATGAAAATAATTCAGATTTATTGGTATATTTATCTGAAAATTGTACAAACAACTGTATAAACAAAATTAGTTGATGTGAATATCAACCCTTTTAGTTGTATACGTTGATCTAATCGTATCTCACGTATTACGCAAAGATTCCTAGAGTCGATCTAAGCGACGGTCCGTTTTTACCATGTACAGTAGAGCACCAATTATCCGAAACAATTGTATTGTTTACTGACTTAGATGTGATAAAAACAGTACAAAATTAACCTAAAAGAAAAATTCTAACATGTTTGTTTGCTTAAGTTTGGAGAATCGTTTTTTAGCCACCAAGTCTCGTAGGCATTTCAAAGACAGCGGCTGCACAGCATCGCATTCGTGCTGTTCCAACCATTTAATAGCAGTCTCGAAGCATTCTAAGGCTTCTTCATCATCAGCACATGTCCGGCACACAAGCACACTTTGTGATAGATTCACTGTTCTTTTTAATGTCAGTTATCGTTGAATTCCCAGCACCAAACTCCCGAGCTAAGCTTGATCCACTTGCACCTTTTTTTAACGTTCTACAATTTTAAGTTTGTCAGAAAGACTAAGCACAACATGTTTATGTTTCGCCGACATTGCTAGAAGTCACACAGCTGAACAAACAACAGCACGGACAGTTAAAACAACACTGATGTCAGTGACACAAATGAGGTTAGGTGTACAGGTGGACGTGGAACGACCGGACTGACGTGTGTGCTCGTGTAATGTTGGCGTGGCGTGATTTTGAATCTTTCGGTTAACCGATGTTTCGGATAATCGGCGCTCTGCTGCAGTTCCTAACAGATTTTGTTCCGATTGGCTTCATCTGATTGATAAGGATCCGCTGAACACGATGAATACTTATTCTATAGAATATATTGCTAATAAAAAAGTTACAGACACTAAACTTATTCACAATTAATTATAGAAATAATTTGATCACAATATTTTCTACTAATGCAAATCTCTTTTAAGGTATATTTTCTGCTAAAACTATTTTCCCTGTTACAGGAATCACAGAAACAAATAAATATGTTGGATAAAGAAGTACACCAACAGTTTGACAGTCGGACAACAAATAAACTCAAAGCAGACACTGCTACTCAGACTATAGTGATAAAAGAACCCACCTGTATATTTGACACGTACATAGGAGAAGTGGCCTTTAATAATGAAGAAGAAGCTAAGTGATATTAAGTATAGTGAAAAGTTGTTTGTTTAAGTACTTATTTTGGTTAATGTATACATTATAAAGAACAATTTGTAATTACTTAACTCAATATTTATTTATTTAATTGAGATGATTCCATTTGATATGTTTTGCTGAGTGTACAACATACATCGGTTGCATATTCTTATGAGTACGTAAGAGGAATCTCAAATCTAGATACATAGTGGCTTTCGGTTGGGCAAATAATCTGGACTAGTACAGGGAAAGCGATCTACGGGTAAGGTTCTGATCAAATTAAGTAATTTCAAGTGTTATATTTTTTTGAAGTGTGTGAATTAATTTTTTAAGTCAATAAATTTAAGTAGTATAACCTAATATAAGTATAGTTTACAAATAAAGAAAATTCATACTACAAAAAAAAAAATAAACAGTAACGTATATACAGTGCGTCTCAAAAGTATGTGAACGCGTTGTATTGTTGTAACCATTGCATATTACGCAACAAAACGTGGTACATCGTTTCTCTACTAAAAAAAAAAAAAAAAAATAGTTTTTGAAGCAATTTTAATTTTTTTGCTTAGGGGGCGGCCCGCAAGGAATCGGATTAAAATCTTAAATAGAAGCATAGGTCGAGTTGTACATCAAATTAAAGGTATATCTTAGGAAAACACAATGCCATAAATCAGACATCAAAAGGTTCATCCTACACAAAATGGTGACGGTTTAAAGTTACAATATTGGACTTTTTAAAAATGGCTTAATTTTACGTATTGACACAAGATTTAAAAGCAGAACTCCGACAATCCACACTAGCATTAGGATCAGTTTTTGTGGATTGTGAGTGACTTCAGGGTGTATATAGGGAAAGGCTATCTCAATACAGTAATCCCTCGCTATTCGCGGGGGATAGGTTCCGACAAATAGCCAAAACTGAATCTTTATAGGAAAAGGGGGTTATGTTATTGACATAAGTTATAGAAAATTTTAAAACATTATGAACTAATACCTATAATTAATTTACATAAGATATAGGCAGTCGTTGTTTTACGCTGTCCGGCTTTACATGATTTTGTTTCTACTCGGTAAAAAAAGTCCTTGCAAGGTTTAGTAATTGAGCTGAGTTGTTTGGAGTGTAGACTACAGTTGATAATTTTATAAGTTATTGGAGCGTTGTTTGTCATCTCACTCTCCCCTCAAGGTCAGTGCTCTCATAATGTACCTTTACCCACCCCTACTTGCTCCTTCAATGTCTGGGTTTGTCTATTTTTAGAACTTAGTCATGTCAAGGCTGATGCCCTTTCTATCATTCGCTGACAGTAGCGAAAATATTGGTTACGACTGTTACGAGTGATAAAACCACAGAGGATATAAGTAATACCAGAGTGCTCGAAGTATAGGGAAATGTGTTTCGCATTTACTGTAGCGCTGGTGTAGCGTCGGAACAGAGCTTAGTTACCAAGAGGCTAGCGACGTTGCCGTTTTGAACAGTGTGTGAGAGAGAGAGGAGATGGACAGCTAATGCACGCACGCACTGCTACTCGACTCGACTCCTATCTCATTGCATTTTGACTACTGGTGCACTGATAATAATTTTTGCAGCGGGAATTCTTGTATAATGCGTCTAAAGTTTTGTAAAAATAAAGTACACTTATTCATTCAATTAATAATAATTTTTTAAAAAAAAAAAACCAACTTCAAAAAAAAAAAAACAAAAACAACAAAATGCTGAAACTAAAAAGTAAAAAATAATTACTATATTGAGCAAACGTAATTTATTCAAAGCCGATATAAACAAATTTTTGAAGTCGGCGCCAAATTTATTATTAATTTATTTAAATAAATCAAGTTTACAAGAAATTAAAATGATTGGAGTTGTAAACATAACCCCAAAGTATAATATATGCTGGGTTTATTTAAGTATTACAAATTATTAGTGAAATTAGCTGTTATATTATTTGTTACTCAGGTACGCATACATGCATGTACGGACGTAAACTCACTTTTATATTAGTTGATTAAATGCGTGACACAACTCTGAATTCATTTTATTCGTGTAAATGTAGGCCTAAATGAATTTACGACGTTGTGAGCATTTATGTAATGTATTTATACCTAGTTGACTCAAATTTCCAACATAAATATTTGCTAAATCATATAAATTTCAATAAACTGCCTTTTAAGAAATATTTTATTATCAGCTGACCCGACAGACATCCTGTCCAAATTTCAATAAATTTGGTTATGATTGTTTTGTGAATTTGTGATAAGCGTTTGGAAAATGGTAAAAAAGAGAAAAAGACGTATTTCTGAGCGATCATTGTATATTTTAACGATTGAAGAAATGGATATGAAATTTGAGGAGTAGTAGATTCAGAAGAACTAAAATAGTGTTAAATTCTAGGTAAATTTGGCACCGACTTCAAAAATTTGTTTGTATCGGCTTTGAATAAATTACGTTTGCTCAATATACTAATTATTTTTTACTTTTTAGTTTCAGCATTTTGTTGTTTTTGTTTTTTTTGAAGTTGGTTTATTTTTTTTTAAATTATTATTTTTTGATTTTTAGAGCAATGTGAAGATTAAAGAAAACAAATTTATTTCCTAAAAGGTGTTTATGAATTTCTATTTACTGTATAATGCGATTTAAGTAGTACGTTTTTTTAAAAATATTTTTTTATTATTTTATTAATAACGTTATAAAAAACAGCTAAAAAGCTATAAAGGCAGGTATAAAAATGGTTCACTTACTTTCCTGAACTAAGTCTTTTACGACATTTATATTTTTTTACTGATTTACATGAAGGATGAAGGGGTATGACGGAAAAACAACTTTCCCTAATTTACCTGACCGAAGACGGGTACAACAGCAATACAAAATTTGGTATGACAAAAATATAAACATCTGTTCCTTATTTACACGACCGAAGCCGAGTACGACAGCTGTAATAAGTTTTCCTTATTTACTTGACCGAAGACGGGTACAGCAGCTATAAAAAAAATTGGTATGACAAATATAAATATCTGTTCCTTATTTACATGACCAAAGCCGGGTATGACAGCTATAATAAGTTTTCCTTATTTTACCTGACTGAAGCCGGGCGCAACAGCTTTAAAAAGTTATACTTATTTACCTGAACTAGCCTGGTACGAC
>JAGFPH010002867.1:0-28503 GCA_018207615.1 Philaenus spumarius | reverse complement strand
TATTTAAGCCCGGACTAAAGATAAACCTGAACTCCTGAACCGCCCCTAAATGTAGGAGGTTATTCGGCCCATTTTTTTTTTTTTTACACAACCTTATAGCCCGTCTGGTTCGCCCAAAATCTATCAAAACGTAAAGTACCATAAAAGTACATGGTTTAAATCGAGGTGGGGATTTACCAAGAGGCAGTTTCTGTCCGAGAGCGAAGTCCGGAATACAATGTCTGCTGAGAGCGAAGAGAAGCAGTCCATAATCCGATGCCTCTAGATCGGGGTGTTAACTCGCAAAGCGAATTTTCCGCTGCAACCTGAACGAAGCAACACATGAGTCGGTGCTGGAGGCTGTGTAAACAAATTTTACTAATATATTTCGAACACAAAGGCAGCTATTCAGAGCCTTTGTGAATAGACCAATTTCCCAAATAGTGGACTGAAAACCTAAAACATACGCTTAATTTTCAAAATTCGCTCAACTCGAGTTCAGTTGCGCGATCGAATTATTCTCAGTGTTCATGACAATCGGTAAAAAAAGTTTTCTAAAAAGAGTTATCAAATAAACTGACTAAATTACTTTAGAATAATCAAATATACGACAACTTACAGTGAAAGCAAGTAGGCCCACATAGACTTGTAGAATCGACGGAGACGTATACAACGGGTGATTTACATGATACGCAACATAAGCTGTAAAAAGCCAATAATAGCTGCAGTTTTTGAACAAGTTTGCTATCGGCATTGTTGCGTGCGAAAACCGATGAACAAACAGCGTTTCCAAAATCCTTTTCGCATAGTGGACTGTCCAGCATGCTGCAGCGTAACTGTAAAAATAGAATGAAACAATTACTACAGTGTGTACAGCCTGCACAGAACAGCTCTTTGAAATGATAAGTCCGATCATGATTTAAATTGTTTTCATTTGGTA
The DNA here is from genome assembly GCA_018207615.1 of Philaenus spumarius. Taxonomy (NCBI): domain Eukaryota; kingdom Metazoa; phylum Arthropoda; class Insecta; order Hemiptera; family Aphrophoridae; genus Philaenus; species Philaenus spumarius. The sequence continues at coordinate 27,584 of JAGFPH010002867.1, read as the reverse complement.
AAATTTTGACTAGGAAATGACAAATGTAAATACAGGAGGGAGATTTTATCAGCCAACCAATGTTAGGTAATGATACTTGAAATGTATGTTATATTTTCTATTTCCTTAAATTGTATGGAAAATTTTTTAGGAGTATTTTGAAATATTTATTATCTGTTTGACATTTTTTGAACCAAGATCTTTGTCTATTTTAAATCTAGCATTTAGTTTGTCCGAGTAGTCCAAAATATTCGGCATGGTCAAAGTTGTTTACTTTAAAATGGCTGCCAAGGGAAATCACAATAAGCTCCGTCTGTAAGCCAAGTTGAAAAGGATTTTTTTAAATGTTAGTACTAATATTTTCTTTGTATTGCCCTGTTTAATTTTTCTTGGTCTAGGCCTAAACATATTTATATCAAATTTATATCCTTCAAACATAAATAGGAACCTATTTATTTTCCTTTGATAATTTATAAATTAATTATAAACTTTAACTAATTATAAAAAGTGCACTCACTCAACAACACTATGTTGAGAAGGTGTAGCTCCAGCGTCTCCATAAAATATCCACGGACGAGTATAAAACCAAAGATATATTACTAACGGACCAGCATACTCCGCAAGGAACACAGTTATCCAGCCAATTTGAGGCCCAAGGTCCTTCACGTACAATTTTCCACCACTTTTTATTCCCAATGATTGCAAAGTGTCGTCATCTTTTAGTGTTTTGCCTTTTGGTTCGAGTCGGAGTGACTGCCTATCAGGATAAAGTCCTTTCTTCAAACGTTGAACTCCTTTTTTAATATCTTTTACTGTTGACGAATTTTTAAGCTGGTGAAAAATCAAGGAATATTAAGTAACTTAATTTAAAAGAAATTACTATATTGCTCCTTCATAAAAATTAATTTTTCTTACTAAATACTACTACTTATAAGGAAGATAAGTACAAAAAAATTATTGAACACAAGCAATTGAAGGAAAATTTTAGGTACTTGTGTATTATACGGACCCCACCTATAATTGTGTTCACTGTCTGGCATGCGTGTCACTGCTTGTCCGACGCCGGCGTAACTTTACTATTCGACCCTAGCCTAATCTTTCTGCAGACAACGACGTTGTTTTACATTCTACTGTTAAATGTTGAATACAGGTAAACATACTGTGACTAAATAGGTTAGGTTAGAACCTTTTAGGTATTTTTTTTATTCATATTTTTGCATTTCTGTTGCCATAGGTTAGCCTAGGGTCGGATGGCAACAGAAATGCAAAAATATGAATAAAACAAATACCTAAAAGCCCCAGTTTTATAAGTCCCATAACTCCAAGGAAAACAAAGGAAAATTCACAAAATGGCAGCTATTGCATAATTTTGCAAAGGACTACAGAATAGAAGAAAAGAAAATTGCGATTTGGAAAAACTGGAAAACTTTCCCGGAAAACGTAACGAGAAAGGCTTGTGCGGGCCTCGCGCGAGACGCGAAGTCGTACGAACACCACTCGAATTCGTAAAGGAAGAGGAAAATTCAAGGAACCAAAAAGCTCACTCGCGGGAAAAACAAACAACGCCGAATGGAGTTAAAGACAAAAGAAGGAGAACAATAGTGGTTATACAGAGATAACAGGCTAGAAAGGGGGGATTAACGGCCAATCAGAAACGAGATATGGCAATACCAACCTAATAGTGAAGTGAATTAACGAAAACAATAGAATAAAGTAGATAAAAAGTACAATAGAATAATAAAAATAACCTGGATAATTTATGGAAAATTAAGGGAAACTCTCTGGAGAAGAAAAACCTCGGAAAAATCTAAGTTAATGAATAAGAAAAACTTAGTGTATGTTACTTAAGGTTGGTAACAGATCTAGTGGAAATGGACACTATATAAGCGCGGGACACGATGTCCTGGGACTCATTATTAAAACTCACGCATTATTAAAACTCATTCATTATTAAAACTCTTCAGACTCTTACGAATTATAAATCTTCAATGTAGAGTACTTGTCACGCTGGACTCTTCAATTTTTACTATCTTAGATAAATTGGACTTTGAAAATTTTACTACGTTTAACAACATAAATGAAAAATTAATACCAGTTATAAATTATCAGTTTTTACTGCAAGTTACTACAGTTCACTAGTGAGAGAAGTTGTGATGTTCATCATTGGTCAATATTAGTCAAATGATATTGAAACTACGAGGACTTCAATGAGGTAGTAAATCGACTTCATTATTGGAACTTCAGGAACTAGACTGGCGAGCCTATAGGACATGAATTGTTAACAACGCTGGAACGGAACGAGCGAATCCCGGACACCAGGAAGACATCTCTAACCATAAATCACCTGTAATTCAGTCAAGTACAAGATTAAAATCAACACGACTACAAGATCACGGCACGCTGTACAACTGCAATAGACTTCAGCATCAAGAGGCAACCTGCAGCATCCAAACAACATCAGCACCGTTAAAGACGGCCAACTTAAGCATCGCTAAAAGGTCTGTGAAAAGTGTACTTACGATACTATTCCCTATAAATTTGCCTGATTAGCTTCAATTAAATTTATTAAATATACTGGGTTAGGTAGGATTATAAATAAATTGTTTTCTTCGTGTGAATTTTAAAATAAAAGTCGTAATTAATTATATTAAAATTAATTAAATTCAAGTAATAAAATAAATTGAATAATTAAATTTCATAAACGAATAAAATAAAATAAAGATAATTAAGTTAAATAATTAAAATCAATTGAAATAGTAAATTTGTTCTGTCTTTATTAATTAATAAGAAGAATTACTCAAAGTTAAATTTAATTGGTTAAAAATTGTATTCGTTGGGAAGGTACCAACAAAGAGAGAATATTTTGATTTATGTTTTTTATTTTTGAATAAATTGTTAAATTATTATTTTACAATATAAACACGTTTTAGTTTCCACTTACCTATTGTTTGCATATTCCATTACCATAGTTCCTAGTGTTTTAATTATAATCAAAGCGTTGCATTATCAAAATATCCAAAGCACAAATAAAGTTACCATTTACAAGGTCAGCTCCACTGTTCTCATTACCTTGAGGTGGATAATAAGTAAAATTAATTTCTTGTGTTCTAAACTGAGCTTAATTATGATTACTGGAAGGTTAATTTTGAGTAAATTTTTGGTCGAAATATTTAGACAGCTAAATATTAGACAACCAGTTATATCACCTAGGTCAGACAAAAAAGATAGCCTATTTCTTCCAGTAGGTGATATTAACTTATTCTGCAGCTATTATAGAGCAAAAGTGTTACAGAAAAATTTGCTCGCAGAGAGAGTGCTCTATAGTAGCCTATGTTATGGGAGCAAAACATAGGTACATACAGCTAGTAAATTAAAAGGAAATGTCCAAAACCTAATAAAACTTATAGTGGATCAGGTGCAATAACTTTCATCGCCTTAATAACAAGTTAATATTGATTTTAGGAATAACAACACATCAAAAATCTTGCAATAATAGGTTTCAAGCTATTTGGAAAATATCATAAACTTAGTGGTCTTTGGTTTACCTGTATTATTTACAAACAGAAAATAGACCCATATATTTTGTAACAGAAAAAAAATACTGTACTTACATTGTCCACTGTCCCAAGAGCTTTGGATCCTTGAGTAGACAAAATTTGGATCTGAATTTAACAGAAAATATATTTTAGACAAATATTATAGCCTAACACAATATAATACAAACTTATTAAGTTTTTATAATATAAAAAAATAAGTAAACAAATTACACAAACAAAACAGAATGAATAATCATGATTCTTGGTAAAATTAATGAATATCTAGGCTTTAATCTATAGATATAATTATTATATTATCTAACTACCAACTATGTTTTTTTTATTGGACTAAACTAGCAACAGTATGGCCGTGAGAGTTAAAATTCTTCTTCGCAAATATTCAGTCAGTTACAAAACTTTGATTTGTATGTTCAAATTCAGAATGCCATGATCATAAAAAGTATGAATGGTTAAAAAAAAAGCTTTGCAGCAAAGCGTAATAACAAGCAGCAAACACTCTAAATTTGTCAATCACCCATTGGATTCAACTTTTATATAGGGCCTAACCAAAAATTATAAATGTAATGCATTTCAAATGTAGGCCTATATTTTATAAAAACTATATCCTACATAAATTCTTTGGACGTTCAACTAAAAGCTTCTTTGATATCATTTTATATTTTCAAATTGGGTAATGCAACTAGGCCTATTTTAAAATAAGTTAATTGTAAGTGTACTTTTTGTCTAGATGTAAAATAAACTAATTTAATACTACCTACAAGTTTCTCGTTTTTATTTTATCTTAGAAAATTCTTTCATAAAAAATACAACAGTAGTCATAAATTTTACTTATACTTGGTTTACGTGGACAGGATATTCACTACTAGCACTAATGTGCGAACAGGTGAAATTAATTCAGAGAATTAATAAAAATGGATAGAAAGCCATTCTATTTACTTTTCGCAAGTATGTACCCCAACCACTACTCCACTCTGCTTACTACTGCCACTAACAACTTGTCTTGACAAGTGAACCGCCAAAGTTAGTATTTAGTGATGAATATGAATACAAACACAAGTGTTTTCTCATCAAAAGAAAGATTCTAGCCTAAACTAACTCAAAGTGTCCTTTTTTGATAAAGTGAATCAACGAAATATTATAACACCGCTTAATTTTCTTGCTTGTTACTTAGCGTACTACCAACAATTGTGCATCGTTAAACTTGACGACATTGTAGGTTACAGACTTAATGTTGCACATCATTAAATGCGATAGTATCTATATAATAAAAATGAATTGCTGTTTCTTTGAAATCGCATCAATTGACAACTGCTGGACCAATTTGGCAATTTTTTGTTTTAAAATGTTCGTAATAGTCCGAACTAGGTTTTTATATAAAAAGAAAAATTTGAAAAGTTTCCCGAAAAAGTTTTAAATTTGGAAAAAACTAAACAGCCTCTTTTGTATGGACTCAAGACCATAGCGCTCAAACAACACAAACAAAAATCAACGAAAAATGCTTACTGTATTATAATTCAATTCAAACATCGGTTGTTACATAAATCTATTTACTTACATACCATGCTGTTTAAAATATTGTTTATATAAATTGTTGACATAAACACCATTTGCAATTCAATAACTTAAGTCAAAAGAATGAAATTTGATAACTACCCTTAAAATTAAATAAAGCAATAGCGAAGCATTGCCGGGTCCACTAGTGTTGAATAATGTTGTTAGAATAGCTTTAATGGTAAAAAAAAATGAATGATGGAAACTAAGATTAATGAACATTTTGCAGGTCTAATTACTTTAAGGCCTATTTTAATTATTTGTCTTTTTGGTGCCAGTGAATTGTGTATTATTGGTAAAGTTACATAGTTGGTTTATGTATGAATTACTTATGGTTTGACAGATATTTTGCACTATGTACAATCTATAGGCCTATTGTTTGTATTTTAGCTAAGTGTTGTAAGGTAAATGCTAGACGTCCACTCCACTAATACTCTACAATTCCCCTCTCGTGATTAAAGTCATAACTAAACTCGGCCAAGTAATCTTAGTTTAGTTCAAATCTAACCTTGTCTAAACATTAACCTGCAATTTACATGTTTTCTTTCATAATTTCTATATTTGTCAGCGACTTTTTTGCAATTTAAATTTTAGTGTGAAGTGTCTAGTTGCCGAAAAATATGAAAACAAAAAATACACTTTCATGATCATTGTTATCTCCACTAATAAGCTTACACCATTTCTTGTATGTTTAACCTCTAAGGTGGGAAATTACATTGTTAAAACAAAAGAATTCTTAACCTAACTAATTTATAATTTCGATATAATCTACCAATTTCCCAAATAAAAATAATATTAAACCGATTACTTGTTACCTACCTCCATCGTTCTAACCAAAAAACTGTCAGGTCATTGAGAAAGGAGAGCCACTTCAGTAATCAAATTCAAACCGGTTCACGTCCTTACGCGTAGTCATCAAAACACAAAATCATTGTCGACCAAATGCTTATTGCTTATTATCATATTTCATATTTCACTTGTCATACCACAATTCGCAAAATTAAAGGTATATAGTGTTCCTAATCTGATACTTTTACAATTTACAATGCTGCCACATTGAACTAAAACAGGAAACCAATAACTTTTTTCATCTCAAGTTTTGGTTACGTATGCTTAATTATTACTTGTAATATAACATATTTTTTAAAATCTAAGTTCCTTAACAATCTATAAAAGTTATCAAAATGTAAAATATTTATAGTTACCAACTAAATTAATAAAACAAATTATCACTTTAATTCGAAAAGATCATAATTATTTGGAAAATTATAATTACTGTATAGTGTGTCTTTATTTTAGGAACAAGATAACTCATTTATTTTAAAACTTTATATTATTGTATTGTATATTGTACACATAGTCGCATAATACAACAAACATTCCTCTATCGATTCTTATCCATCGATAGATTGAAGTCGAAAGTAATTTTAAAAGGCGGGGCCAAACATTGAATATCTAGCTTCTAGAAAGCATTGGAATATTCTAGAAGTTTCTACGGAATGAATCTGGCACCTTCCGTTCTGCTATTGGCTCAGTTAGTTTTGTGGCATCGAGCTTTACTCACGTTGTGTAAAACGAAAGAACTCGTGATTTTTGTGCAACTTCTAGAACTTTCTGTGAAAGTCTGAGAGTGTAGTGTTGTGCTGTGAATTGTGATAGTGAATCATATAACAGGATATCAGTGATTTTTACAAGTATTTACAGTTGGTAAGTTTCAATTACAAGTTGTTTCATATATATGTAGTAACCTACATTGCACTTAATAATAATTAAAATGTAATAAATAAGCCTATATCTAGGCCTACAAATCTTGCCTACGTGCAATTTACAAACTTTAACATGCCCATGTTCCCATGGTAGTGAAAGCTACTATAATTTAACCTAATACATTTATTGTTATTTTAACATAGGTAGACAAAAACCTTAAAATAGCATTTAGGCCCTGCCTTAACCTATTTTTTTTGCATACCTACCTATGCGCTATAAGCTTGTTACTGTTACCGGTATTTAATTTCTTAATTATTATGTTAGGTGTAATTGTTATCTCTATTAGCTTAAATACACATTTAATCTCCCACATTTCATTAACACAATTTTAGCCTAGGCTTAGCCTACCTCTAACAAAAAGGGCGCAAATTTACTATTCGACCCTAGGCTAGGCTAACCTATGGTAATAGAACTGCAAGAATAATTTTTAAAAATAGCCTAAAAGTTCTAACCTAAAGTATTTAGTCACAGTATATTTACCTGTATTCAACATAGGCCTAGAAGAATGTAAAAAACAATGTCGGTGTCTGCAAAAATATCAGACTAGGATTGAGTAGTAAACTACGTAACGCCCTTCACTCTTTTTTTTAATGCTTGCATTTCTGTTAAAAGTAATATACAGAACAACTTAGTAGAGGCCAACTTTATTATATATATATAGTAAGCCCCTAAGTTGGGGATATTTTGAACTAATGTGAAAACCCATTTTTTCGCACTCTCATGACAAACCAGCATTTCGCTTTTGTCTACTTATGCGCAGATAAGTAGGCCTATTTCCCATAGGGCCTACTTGAACTTGAAACCAGCTTCTTCCATTACTGCACTTACTAGCCTATTCCCACTCACATGAGTACGACTATTTAGGCCTAATCATCCCTCACAAATGGCTTTAATTATGTTTTAATTTCTTAATTAATAATGGAATAAAAACATTTACACCCACTGAACGGTCTATTTGTGTTGTGGCCAAATTAAAGAATTAGGCCAATGTAATTTTCAATTTGATAATATTGTCAAGTTCTTTCGTTTGATCTTGTCATTCAATTACGTTTTAGGGTGATTCTTCAAAAAATGCACAGTTTTAAAACTAAAAATTAATAAAAATAAAAATGATGTTTATGTCTAAAACAATTACTTGATAAACTAAAAAATGTTCTTTAGATAACAGTAAAAATAGTAGTCAAGCTTAAAAAAATTATTTAAATATTTTTATATATAATATATAGGCTATACCGAATAGGTAGCCTATGTCCACACCAGTGATGTCCACACAAGTGATGATTTAAACTTCATATGAGCCTAGGACCAAAGGTTTTTAGGTTAGGATAAAGAGTTTGCTGGTTAATCATGTTTGCTAATAAAGCTATTAAAATAACTTGTTAAAAATTAAATAATTTTACTTATTTGAAAAGTTATTTTGGTAACACAAGTGACGGTGTATGCTTAACGATTCCAACTTCTCACAACTCAAAACATTTTTAACAAAACTTAAGTCATTACAGTTCAATTCCAATTGCTCAACTGCAAGTAATATGTACCATTTCCCTCCCTTTTCATACAAACTAACAGCTGACAATTCCCTCAGTTGTTGTTTTTTCCCTTCTTTCATATGTGTCCACACCAGTGATTGTAAAGCTGGATACACTTGAATAATACTAAAATTACATTTATCTGTTAATTTAGAAATTTTAACTTATAAGTATAATTAAATGTTGGTTTACTTAATGTATTATCACATTAATGAAATACATTTAATAATAAAATATACGAAGTTACAGTTAGGTTTATCAATTACAACACAGCCTGATACCGTCCACATCAGTGATATGTCACATAGTGTGGACTCATAAAAAAATATAAATATTTATTCAGTCAGATTTGAATGTTAACAGATAGTTTAACTAAGATATATTCTGCATTATTTATTTAAAAAATAATTGAATTTTAAAGCAATTTAATATTTTTTTTTTGCCGGTTACACCATTCTGTGCATTTTTTGAAGAATCACCCTTTATATGTTTCAGGTATTCTACTTATTTTCCAAGATAATAAATATTTTTATAGGCCTACATTTTGTTTAGTGCCTTTAGTAGCCTAGGACCTATATTTTGTGTTTTTACTTTTTTGGTGTTTAAAAAGTATTTTTTTAGTGCAAACGGTGAAAATTGCTGAGCTTTTAAAAACTGTATTAGCCTAGGCCTATTTTAACTTTTCTTTTTCTCATAGCCTAATTTTTTTTTTGCACAGAAATCCTTTGTTTTTAGAGAGTCACTCAGTTTATTACAAAATTTCCAATTTCCTCTGCTTATAGTTCATCTTCTGCACAGTTATCGCATTGTTTACATAGCAGCCAAATACTACTTTACCTGTCCATGCTGTGTCTAATAACACTACCCCTAAATCTATGTCAATTTTATGTTTTATCTAAATATAAAAGTTTGTTAGTCCTAGGATATGGTGTAGGCCAAGGTATGGTAGCCTACAAAGTATGGCTGTAGGCGATGATAACCACTCAGGTTTTTCGCCTCAAAGAAAAAAAAATGGATGTATTGGTGATGTATGGTGGATATATGTAGCCTACTGTGACTAGAGACTGTAAGTTTAGTTCAGGTTTTTTTAGTTTGCAACCTATCTGTGATTTTTTTTAGGCAAAAAACCTGAGCAGTTAGTTATCATTGCCTGCCCAGCTGTGATAAAAGAAGTTAGTTTTATCAGTTCTGAACCTAAATTAGGGTAACAGGCCTATGGCAGAAAAGTTGTTAAAGGAAACAGCTGAAGACATCTTTATCTTGACATTAGAAATTCAGTCCATTCCATTCAGCCCAAATAATTTAAAAAATTTTAAGTTAATTTACCTACTAACCTTCAAATGGTCCTATTAATTTCCCTCTACTGTTACTGGGTGTAAATTAACTTAATTAAAAAAAAATATAATTAATGGTCCAGGAAGTAAGGATTCAAAGGAATGAATAAATAATTTAAAGTAGGCCTATAGTACACTATGTTAGTTATTTTAAACTTGTTTAAAATGGGTAGGCTACTTTTTCTTTTAAAATTGTGGAAATAGGCCTAATTGTTGAGTTAGGGTAGGCTTACCACATTGGCTTGGAGATATTAAATATGGCATTTTGCACATCTGCCGCAATATAAGGAGGTAGCCTAGTTCTTTAAATATAGGCTTATATATATAGTGTAGGCCTATTATTCATTTGGTTTACTGCAAATCATAATAAGTTAATGATGTAGGAAGGTTTTATAAAATACCCTTTTAGTTTAAAATTCATTTGGCTTATTTTCAATGGCTAGCCTCTCCGTAATTTGTCACTTATTGTTATAAATGAAGTAGACCTACACTATAGCTTAGACTATAGTCCATAAGTTAGAACTTCAGGCTATATTTTTTTTTTCTCATATATTTTTAGGGTGAATTTATTTTTCCGGGCCTTTAATCATGTTAATTCATTGTTAAAATACATAAATATACGACACATATGTCAATATAAAAAGATTTGCTTCTGACAAAGTAATAGTAAACAATTAGGTTTCCGAAATTTTAATTACTTGTTAAGTGTTGGGGGCATCTCGGAAGGATTTTATTCTTTCCTTTCTTTTCCTTCTAACTCAAGAGATAGGAAAAAATGGTAGATCCTAAGCAGGTTGATATCTTAAGGATTAGGCCTACCTAATTTTCCATGTAAAAACAATAACAAGTGAAACAGTTTTTGTATATAGGAAGTTAAAAAGTGTTAAATGTTATGTAGGAAGCTATTGTAATTGGTTTATTGTTTTGGGTTGTAGATTTTGCTGTAAATACAATGTCATATAGTTATGCATGTTACAAAATCTCTTATCTTATTGAGTTCAGATTTGATATAGGCCTGAGCGTTTTGTATGTTTCGATTTACAGTGTACTTCAAACACCAAGAATTTATTTTAACAATTTACAAAATGGCGGCTGTTACAAATGTTTAAAGTGGAATATCTTGAAAATAACGTAAGAAAAAATGTAGGGACAAGAGACAAAATATTTTTTCTTTTTTAACAACAGACAAAATGGCCTTTTTGTCGTTTCTGTAGGTCAAAAGATAACTTGAGTTATTGGCAAAAACTGAAAACATAATTTCTTGGTAATTAATTGCCTACAACATTTAAAATTATCGTAAAACCAACATTTCAGAGCAATGGATTTTATATTAGGCTATTTAAAACTATGTAGGAATTTAAAAAATGTTGATTTTAGGCTAATTTCGGATGTAGCAGACAATTACAAAGAAATTATGTTTTCAGTTTTTTCTTCTGTTTTCCTTTAACCTACAGAAACAGCAAAGTAGTAGGTTAGGCATAACCATTTTGTTTTTCACTAAAAAAATTTAATATTTTGTCTCTTGTAAATTTGTTGTAAAGTTTGTCGTTTTAAAATATTCCACGCTAAAAATTCGTAATGGCCGCCATTTTGAAAATTATAGGCCTAGGCTAAACATAAATTCTTGGTGTTTTTTAGCCTACACTTGTAGCCTAAATTGTAACATACAAAATGTTTGTACCAAATTTGAACTCAATACCTGGAGTTAGGTACAGTTAGTTTTTGTAAAAAAATGTCAGATTGCGACTAACCTAAGCCGCATTTGAAAAAAAAATGTTATCGAACATTTTTTATTTATTTCAATGTCTGTAGGCCTATATAATCCTAATTCTTATTTTGTGATATCAAATTTCTAGTGTAGCCTACAACTCTACACCATTGGCAGAGATGTGCCTTTTGTTCAAAAAAGAGGCTCTAGAACTCTGTCCTTCTACTGTTTAATTATACTACCATATCTATTCTGCTTGTCAAGTTTATGCAATGATATACTGTATTACATTATTAAGTACCGTAAGCCTACATTAAATGCCAAATAAACTTTTTCCTTTAGTTTGTGTATTTTAATAACATTTAAATGTAGACAGGTTTTTTGATATAGGCCTAATTCTTCAATTGAGTTGGAGTGTGTTTATGTGCATAGATAAGCAACCTAGCCATGGTAAAACAAGCAGGCCTAAGTTAGTGGTATACTAAAAATTTTACAGAATACCTCCTTCAGGACTTATTAAAACTAGGAGGATACTTACTTAAAGGGTCGGGTCCCTAAATTTAAAACGGTGAAGTTGGCTACAATTTCAATCTTAACCTAACCTACAGTATCTTCACTTTTACTGTATGTAGGTAAGCATATTTTTGTGATATTTTCGTCAAAAAACAAAAGCTGTATTTTTTCTTGAAGTAAATTAGATTGTGGGTGTTGATTGCTAAGGTTTTTTTAATATATATCTCTTTTTGCAACTGAGTAAAAAAATTAATAAAGTTTACTATTTTTATATCATACGTTTATGAAAACAATGATAGGCCTACAACAGTTTCTAAAAATGTATTCGTCAATTAACATCTGCTTATGACAGTTTACTTCAAAATAAAACCAAATTTTAAAATTTATTCCACGAATTAACGGAAAAACTGACTTATTCTGTAGCATTGCTCTTATGGGAATCAGATTCAACATGGCAGACAGCATATCTTCCTCTTAAATGCGTACATTAACTAATTACTTTGTATCCCATCTTTATGAACAATCTTGCGTTTTACCCAATCTATAGCCTATACGTATAGGCCTATATTATATTTTTTATTTGATCAATATAGTCCTATATTTTTAATGCTTGTTGCCTATGAAAATCAATTAAAAAGTTAAAAAGTAAAAATGATTAAATTGGGCCGCCTACAACATTGATATATTCAGCTAGAATTGGATTTAACATATTCATTAAATAGACTAAATCATATAAAAACAATAGGGTCTAAATTCAATTTGTTACTGTGCCCCATTTAATGTTTTATAAAAACTGTCAGAAACTATCTAAATTACAGTAGGGCCTAATCTTTACCTTATTATATCATAAATTAATATTTATTTTTTAAACGGCTGGCAGTTAAAGATCAAATGTTTAGGTTAAAAACATTTTATTTTAAAAGTTTAGGCCTACTGTATTAATCTACACAGGCCTATTTCAATTCCATTTTCCGAGATTTCTGATAGTTTGCAAGAATTAATCTGACTAAATTACTAAATTGTAGCTGTTTAAATCTAGTCCATATTAACCGAGTTGGAAAAACTGAATAGTAGGGCCTAAACCAGATACAGTACTGTAAAGAAATACAAAATTTGTCTTTTAAATGACGTGGGCTACTGTATCACAAGTACAGTAGAACCCCGATTATCCACGAGTGGATTACCCGCGTTGCGGCTTAACCGCGATCGCTAAAAAATACCGTGATCGCCAAAAAAGTACAAATTAAATACGTAAAATAACCCAAATGCGATACTACGGCGACTATGTACCGTACCGGTAATTTTTTCAACATATAAAGGTACGTAATACTGTACATATTTAAATTAATTGTTAATACCTGAACCTTTTGTAAAGATTATTAAGCACTTATTTTAGCTTTATAGTCATTTTGAACTATTTTTAGGGCATTTTAGATAAGTTTCGGATTATCCGCGATTTCGATTATATACACGGAAGTTCAGCCACCCATTATCGCGGGTAATCGGGAGTCTACTGTAGTAGCCTACTTTCCTGTAGGCTATATTTTCCATAACAAACTTGTTAATCTCTCAATTGCCAAGATAGTGGCTACATTGATACACCAATGTTTGCATGATGACTTATCAGTGTCTTCTACAAAGTTGCAGAGAATATTCTTGAGTCTCACATTTGCAACTATTCTGTTGAAGCAGTTGTTTCCATCTGTTAGTTTGAACATGATGTTATCAAAACATCTTAGTTTTTCACTCTGTATCATAAACTACTAATTTCTAGGCCTACTTAAGCTTCTCACAGTAGGCTTCTCAATAAATAACTCAAAGTAAAAATATAACTTTGCCTATACCGCAGCCTACTATATAACCTACTTAGATAATGTATAAGCAAACCTGCAATTAGCCTACTTTTTTTATGTCATCAGTATACCGATATTTAAAGCATTATAACCAAGGAACTTAGATTATTATTGTGTTATAGATTAGGCCTATTTCGCGGAAATTTAATTTTTACGTTTGTCACCTGATATGTTTTTGCAGACGGCGGCTATTTTTTTTTGTGCTTGCATTTTTTTCTACAAAACAAATTAATTGATTTTATACTAACTTATATATTTACAAAGTTGAAACATACTGTGACTAGAGACTGTAAGTTAGAACTTTAGGTTTTTTAAATTTTCATCTATTCAAAATACATTGATGTAACGAATACACATGGGCCCTTGTTGCACAAATACGAATGATTCAATGTATCGAATCTGGACATCAATGTATATTGAATTTCCGTAGTTTGTTGTAAAGTACGGTAGGCCTAAACATTAAGTATTTTTAGGCTTATGTAGGCCTAATAGAGTACAGAATTTTATAAAATGAAAATTTTGTGTTCCTGTTTTGTTATAGCCTAGCCTATATATGTATTTTTTTAAGAGAGACGTTAAGTTGTAGGAATAACGGAGTCCGGCAATCATGGTTATTTACGTTCTTCTGCAAGAACCAATGTCATTGAATAGTAATTTTTCCCAGGTTAAATAAGTTGTTAGTTAGCCTAATTCCTTTACATTTTGTTATTAATATTTTCATTCATTTAAGACGTTTAGAAATGGAATTGAACATTACAATTATGTATTAAAACACACGTTGGAACCTCTGTTGTAATATATGGCGTAATGTAAACTTTGGATGATTATTTGACAAGTGCAGGGTACATTTGCAGGCCTAAATCATGCTTGTCATATTTAAATGCACATCAGTTCCATTTCCTACAAAATAGACCCAGTTGTAACTTTTTAGTGGCCAGTGTACTTTGAGAGAGAGAGAGAGAGAAAAGTATATTCAAATTCTCAATTCAGTAGCTTGTAGAATACCTCATCTAAAATACATCTGGCCTCATTTTTTCTGCTAGAGTTTTTCAGCAAAGACAATAGGAAGATTGCTAATATATATTAAGAATAAAGCCTTCTGTCATGCAGAAAGTGATTTTAAAGTAATAGTTTACTTAACCTTTCCATAGGCTATATGAAATGTAATTTGATGCATTTCTTAAAGCTGTAATTTACCTAACCTTCCCATGTATCAAACAAGTTCAAACCTAGTTTTACTTAATTTGGTTTCCTCGTGTACTGCCCTGTCTGGCTGGTATAAAATGAAAGCATTACCGAAAAACAAAATTAAAACGCTAAACTCTCAATTCAATTGTTCAAAATATAAATTCATAGCCATGTTAAAATGTCAAGAAATTACTTTCAGGTTGCTCTATATAGTTTTCTCAAAAAGATCCGAATAACCTTATTAGCGTCCAATGATACTTTTTTATTGCAATTTATGTCTGCAAGTTTGATCTGTAATGTTGCGGGTTCAGTCATGGGGAGGCATTTTGCACTAATCATTTGAGATATTTAACGTCTTTATTTGGTTGAAATGTAAACCACCGTTTTGTTCCATATGTTGGTAGGCTTATTAATTGACTAAGTCATACTAGCAATGGATGAGTGATTAATATACGATTTACTGATCCTATAGGCCATGTAGGCTAGATGAATTATAATGGCTCATAATGGAAAATTCTGTTAGGCTATTTTTAATCTTAGAAGTGTCAAAACTGTAATTTATTCTGTGAAATGCTAAATTAGTTTGAAGGAATAAATTAAGCTAACAGAATTAAAAGTTATAGGCTATCTACAAATTTAGAAAACTTTTGAAATTAAAAATGGGTAAAAATAATGCAAGGATTTTATAAAGTAGAGCATCCCAATCAAGCTTATTTTTGTGCATGCTACTTTAAGTTGTGTTTGTAAGCAATAATTACTAGTTAGCGAGCGCAGCATGAGTTATGATCTACCACCAATTTTTAGCCAAAAGTATATTCTTATATATGTATCATGTATCTATGATTAGGCTACTGTTTTAGATTCAGATGTAAAAATATTGTACCTGTGCGGCTGTGCCTCAACTAGGCTAGTTAAAATTTGGCCTCTTCTACATCAAATGCCATTGCAAAAAAAGTCCCTGTAAATGTTTTATTTCTCTTTAGCCTGAAATATTTACCATAATAGAATATCATTAGATTAAAAGATTACTTTTTTTGTGATTATTTACCTATAGCAACGAAAGACTAATTATATCTTTTTTTTCAGCTAACACCCTAACATGGGGAAAGATTACTACAAAATCTTGGGAATCGCCAAAGGAGCAACTGATGATGAAATCAAGAAATCCTACAGGAAGTTGGCCTTAAAGTATCATCCAGACAAAAACAAAACACCAGGTGCCGAAGAAAGATTCAAAGAAGTGGCAGAAGCTTATGAAGTTTTGAGTGATAAAAAGAAACGTGATATTTATGATCAGTTTGGTGAAGAAGGTTTGAAGGGTAATCCAGGCGGTGGACACAGTGGGGGTACTCCGGGAGGTAATTATACTTACACGTTCCACGGCGATCCCAGGGCAACGTTTGCGCAATTCTTCGGTACGGCAAGTCCGTTCGGAGCTTTCTTCGATTTGGGTGGACCAGGAAGCAATCGTATGTTCGGCGGTTTCGGTCATGACGAAGAAATGGATACGGATTTAGATCCGTTCGGTCTGTCGGGTATGGGTATTGGACCAAGAACCGGTGGCCCGGGAGGTGCGTTTAGGTCACATTCGTTTAACATTCACGGCAATTCTCCAAACAGAAAAGACAAACTTCAAGATACTCCGATAGAACACGATTTATACGTAACGTTAGAAGATATCGTTCGTGGGTGTACGAAAAAAATGAAGATTTCAAGAAGAGTCCTTCAATCGGACGGCTCGTCACGGAAAGAAGATAAAGTGTTGACAATAAACGTTAAACCTGGATGGAAAGCCGGAACTAAAATTACTTTCCAGAGAGAAGGGGATCAAGGAAGGAATAAGATTCCTGCAGACATTGTGTTTATAATTAGAGACAAACCACATCCTCAGTTCAAGCGTGAAGGCAGTGATATCCGTTACACAGCAAAGATCTCTTTAAGACAGGTAAGGGTTTAAACAAATGTTACTTGGTGTTATTAGCATAATTGGACCTTTGGTGCGTTTTTGTAAAATTTGTAAATTATTTTCTATATTTTAGTGTAATTGTGCCCAGTTTCTATTAGGAGATATGCAAATTTTGAGGTGTTATGTTTTGTTACTGGTTTACTGTTTGGAAAGTGCCCTTCAAATTTAGTTTGGAAGGATCTCCCAGTTTGGCTTATAAGTATATTGTTTATTGAGATCATTACATTTGATTTTATAAATGGCACGGTACTATCATTCTGGGGCTATTTGTGTTACTTATTATGTGTTTTTATTGCTTGACTTTTTTTAAGTTGTTTGTTAATCTGTGAGCAAGTTTGTAGTCTTATTCTTTGAAGATTGTCTCATCGCGTCATTGTCTAACAATCTGTGATAATTTATTGCCATGTATTTGGTGTTAGGCTTTTTTTTCTTAATTGTTATGTGTCCTATTAAAACACCGTTGTATCTGTTTGAGATTGTCAATTATTTTATCATACTAGCTGATACATGAGGCTTCACTTACAGATTTGATTAGGTAAATAAAAAGACTATCGGGTAAATATTGTGTCTTACCATTACACGCAATTTAAAAAAAAATTATTTTAGATTCGAGTTCCATGGCCCAAAAAACGCACTGTGATTTCGCCCAATCGATCTATGTATTCCTTTTAGGCTTGTATAACAGCCTATTGCATAGGCCTACTGTTTATGTATATATTTAATGGTTAAACCAGTGTATACAGTCAATTCAAACACAAACGATCTTCTCAAAGTGTTAAACTTGTGATCTAAATCAGTTGTTTTATTTTTTATGGTCGTGTCCATTCGCAAAACACCATTCTGTCCGTAATTTTTATTTTTTGTTCAATTGAAACTCTAAATATTTCCGTAGATTAATCTCTGAAAATACCTCTGCACATGAAAGTTTCGTCAAAGTTGGTTCAGCCATTCCGGAAATTATCGCCGGACAGACAATAAATAAATAAATTCATGTTAAAAGTTTTAGTAGTGTGAACTTTATTTAAAAATCACAGACAGGATTTAAATAACATAACCAAACTTAACTTTCAGGACTAACACATTAATGTAAATCCTAAGTCATTCTCAGACCAGGTTATCATACAATTATTTAAAACATAATTTTTATCATAACTTATATGTTTTTTTTTTTCTCTATCACATTATTTTTTTATTTCATTCGGATTACATGAACTAAGCTATATCCTCATAACTAAAAGAAAAAATCCCGCACATGATTGAGATGAATCAGCCATGTTACTAACAAATTTCAACAAAACCTTGTCATGCTGTTAGTATTAGTATCATCTCTATGTTTTACTCTTAACAGCCTCCTATCAACAGTGCAAATAGTTCATTTTAAAGCCAATAGATTGCAGCACTTGTCGCTAAAAGAATTATATCAGTCACATTAAAGCGATGATATTTCTCTAAAGTAACTACTTACAAAGGGTAAAGATGGAGAACGGCGTGACCAGAGGTTTTTTTAAAATTTCTTCTCCAACGGAAAACCGTTTTTAACCAGTTGAAGAATGTGTTCGCGGCCCCGCTTTGCGACGCCAATTCTCCAACGAATCTCCCGTTCGAGAATTTTTCTAGCCCCACGTTACAGGAGCCAATTCTCCAACGGTATACCGTTTTTAACCAGTTGAATAATGTTTTGGGACGCCGATTTCTTCAACGGTTTTTCGTTTGAGAATAAGTTATTTCCACCTACTGGAAGTTTTATAGGCAATCTCGCTTTGTTTGGCCTAGGTGAAGTAACTATGTGTCGAATATTTAGTTTTCTGAATATCCCGTCTAAAAAAAAAAACTTCTACGTTATACTTCCAGTACTTTATGTTTGAATTTAGTTCAGTTAGAGCACAAGTGAATGATTTTACTTTTTGTAAACCTCTGAATAAGTGAGTACACTGAAACTAACCTTGTAAATTGTTTATTTGTGCTTGCAAATATTTTATAAAATTTCACTTTATCAATTCTTAATCGACAACTCATAAACTATTGGGATATTTGAATACTAGGTGTTTTTTTGTAAATAATAACTTTTTTATAAAGCAAATAAAATTATAATAATTACTTTTTTTAAACTTTTAAACATAAAATAAACTTTTTGGATTTTACTTTCTCTAACAAATACAAAATAATAACTTTCCTTTCAATTTAATAATAATTTCTTAAACTACAAGGCAGAACCAATGATTTACCTAACTATACAGTAATTTATTCTAATATTTTATACTCAATTTGAGTTAATTAATATTTTAATAAAAGGTTTAATTTGAATTTACGGTGTAATGAATTTAATTTTTTAATTAATAATACAAATATTTTATCTAATCTAACATCCTAAGTAACCCAGTATTTTAAAATAAATTTATTTGAATTTACTTCAGGCAAATTTAATCAGGGACTAATGTATTTACGTTTCTACCGACCTTTTCACAACTGTCCAGGCATCGCGACGTTTGATATGAAGTCCGCGAGCGATGGCAGGCTACAGATGCTCTGCGTGCTGGTTAAGTTGTCTCGTTGATGAATATAGATTCCTGTAGGTTTGTCTGGAAGAATGTTGGATGAATTTTTAAAGATGGTTGTGGTGATGTCGTGTCTGAAGTCCCGGTTCGGCTATTCCCTCGACGTTAAATTTGCATGTCCAAGTGGTCGCCTGGTGATGTCCTGGAGTTCTATCTGGAAGCTATACGAATCACTCCATATATCAGCCGCTATGCAGGTTATGTTACTTCTCCAGAAAAATCCAAGTTAGGCCAACTTTGTAATGACTAAGTTGCCACTGACGTTCTTGTAGATTATAGTTGTGTCTATTGCTGCATTCCAGATTAATATCGCAATGACGTATCTTCACACTTGTTATGCAAATTATTAGGTTAACGAAGAAAATACTAAGCTTTTTGCACACTATAGTACTTTATAAAAAAACAAGTAACAGCTCTTGATGCGTACACTAGCATCATGAAAGTCAAAAGGCTCAATGTGTTCACTTACATCGCAGAAATATCAAGGCCCTCGAGTTTCCCCGAGTAATCGTTTATATAGACTTTTTCGGCACTACTTCTATGCCAACTTAGCTTTCTATCACTGTATTTCTATAAGTTTTTAAAATTCGTTTTTTCAAGAATTTTAAACACCTAGTCTATGTTATTTTTTATTCTGAATTTTATATTGATTTTTCCTTTATTTTTAGACTTGATTTAGTCATTGTTTTACGTAATTTTCCGTTTGTTTCTTGAATACGCCCACTTTCGCATGTTGGTATATCTGCACCCCCTCCAGTCGACTTATCTCCAGCCAGCCCCTTCTTCCGTTCCTCTATCTTAACTCGCTCCATGCAGTTTCGGCTATTGAAAATCCTTTTCTTTTGTAACTCCTCCAGGGTTTTCCCGATTTTCTTGAGAGTGACATTTTTGAATTCAGCTCGTTGTCTTCTTTACACATGAACTCGAGTGATGTTCGTACGATTCTTGGTTCGCGTACACGACCCGCGCGCGTTTTTCCGCAGCGATTTTTCCCGGAAAAGTCTTTGTTTTTTGTTTTTCCTGGTTTTTTGTTTTCACTTCTTTATGTCCTTTTGGTTTGTGTTAACTAGCCGGATTTTCACTTTGTTTCTGCTTCTGGTTGTCTTGCTGTAGGGTTAGGGAGTCCAACGATTTTCTACAAACTTGGGCTTTACTTTACTCCCGAAACATATTTTAAATACTTGATTATTTTTACATAACTACGTTATCAACATACTATTTACCATTTTGAGTCAAAAAAAATTTAAGTTTAACTTTTTATTTTGCTGTAAATTTTTTCACCTTTTTCCTTTCATAAAATTTCAAGTTTTTCTTTTTAATTAGGCTATACATTTTGTTTATCATTACTAAAAATTGTTTTGGTTAGAATTTAAAAAACTTTCTTTTTTACCTACTTTTTTATCATTTGAACTTAGTGGATTAACATTAACTTTATTATTTAACAAAATTTCGCTACAACTTATTTCACCTTTATTTTAGGCCTTCTTATGAGAAGCCTAAAAAACCTTTTCTATTCAATTTAGAGGAATTTTGAATTTCTCCCCATACTTTAATAGCTTGTACCTTACGTAACTTTGTGACTTTATATTATCTAATCTTGCAGTAAATACACCCGCGGTTAGCGTAATGCATTTCCTGAAGATATTTGTTTTTTATTTAATTCCTGGATTTTGGCTTCCCGAAGGAATCTTTAAGTATTTTTTACAAGTCCTTATTCCTTTTCGAACAGGCAGGGTCCAAGAGTTTAACTTAGCCAGATAACGACCCTCCCGCGTCAACATGATTTTCGTGACCTACATGCGGCTTTAGCCCGCGGTAAGTCCGGACTATTCAAATTTATAAAATTAATTACAAATTCAAAATCCAGGACCTACAACGGGTTGTGTCCGTTGTACTTCATATCATGAAAGAACACGTTAAACTGATTATAAAAACAAAAATTTTCCCGGGAAATAATATTTGTAGGAGTTATGACAGAAATAAAAGTTGAAATTGTATAGGTTAAGTTTCAACTTTACCGCGATATTTGACGTAATTATAACAAAATAAATCACTTCACATACACTAAACATGTAAGAATTAAATAAACTAAACAATATTAACCCCAAAAGTATCCACAAAGCAAGAAAATGCGAAAATAATGTAACAAAACGTAAATTACGGAAAGAAATACATCGAACAATAGAAAGTAACAGTATAACTGCGTATTTAAAATGGAAATTCATCAACGTTGCCAAATCGAACAATAGGTTATTGTACTGAATAAGGCGTGTATAAATCAAGGTAACTAGATAGTAAAGGTTGCCTCATTCGAGAAATATCAAAAAAAGTGGAGGTTTGAGTTTGTTTACATGACTATGAGGCAACCTTTACTATCTAGTGACCTTGTGTATAAACCTCTATTTGAAACCTGTGTACTACTAAACAGACCGCAGCATTTGAATCTCATTGGTTTTGTAATTAATTAGCCGAGCGTTTAATAGAATAAAAAAAAACTAGAGGTACTTACTGACCTATACTGTTTAGTCACTGCAGTATGTTGCCGATAACAGAATAATTATAATATTTCGTCGTTATTATCACATTATATAATTAGAATAAAAAAAAAAACTTGAGGTACTGACCTATACTGTTTAGTCACAGTGTGTTGCCGATAACAGTATAATTATAATATTTCATCGTTATTATCACATTATATAATTAGAATTAAAAAAAAACTAGAGGTACTGACCTATACTGTTTAGTCACAGTATGTTGCCGATAACAGTATAATTATAATATTTCGTCGTTATTATCACATTATATAATTAGAAATAAAAAAAACTAGAGGTACTGACCTATACTGTTTAGTCACACTATGTTAACAGTATAATTATAATATTTCGTCCTTATTATCACATTATATAATTAGAATTAAAAAAAACCAGAGGTAGGGTTCTAACTTAAACAGTTATTATTTTCTAATTTTAGGCAATATAGGAGGCACTGATAAACCCACTCAAATCTAATTGTAACAAATCTGGCAACCCTGTTCCTATCGCGTATTAAAATGGCTGTTCATTGTCTGTGTTAAATCCTATAATCGATTTTTGGTTTGTTAATTTGTTATGTTATATTTGTTTTAGAATGTTTATAATTGATTTCCCGCGATCAGTGAAGTGTCTAATTTCATTATATATATAGGAAAAGTGATATATAGTGTAATTCTATTAAAACCTGTAGTAACGACGTCCTCCACTAGAACCCTTACAAAGTTGTGCAACACTTTCTTTTGCTAAAGTCAGTAGTTCCAGAGATTTCATTCTTGTCAACTTTGAACATACGGCTAAGATACATTGAAGCGATTTTGAACCGTACATATCTTAGATATGTTTGTACTCTTTCCAGAAAACTACGCTTAGGCTAAGTAGTTTAAAAGTGAAAACACGCTCAATAAATAGCAATGTAAAAAAAACAACTAGTGATTACATACTGCATAAAATTCACTCAATCAAAGTAAAAACATATTGGAATTAAATTGAAATTCACATTAGCCTAAACATAATTATCACAATGGCTGTGAGATTTGGAATGAACTTATATGAAATTAGCTTGTAAACCACAATTTGTGTAGGCTATAGAAAGCATTTCATGATTTTTCTAAACCGGAATGTGCTTATTTCACAACATTTTGAATTTAAATTGTAATTGTTGTAAAAACATTCACTGGAATTACAGTAAACTGGAAACTGATTGTGCTTATTTGATGGAATATCGTTAAATGCAATTTGTAAACTCTTAACAGTTTTCACAGTTGCCGGAACTCAAATGCATAACTTCAATAATATTACTAGAAACAAACAACGTAGAAACCCATTGAAATGAAATTGTATTGATTCATTTGCTGTTGAAAAATAACATTTGTATATCATGATCCATAACATCTAGAGTAAATTCAAAAAAAATATATATAGAGGCTATTAAATACAAATAAATGGAAAGTAACAACACCATATTAAAATATTCCTACCTATAGCAAATATTAAGATTAGCCTACTAATATTAAACATTCATGGATTAAAACATTTTCATATTATTCACTTCACCATTCTAGCTTAGAAATAATTCCTACACCTTTCCACGTTTTGCCCATATATTCAACATATATAGAATAAGAACATTTATTTAGTAAAGAACTTTTCTTTAAAGGTTAGGCTTCTAATCTCTAGACCATAAGTCGGTTAATAGGACTTTACCGCAAAGCAAACTTGAAGAACAGGGAAATGTTTTAAAACTCAAATCTTTAAAGAAAGAGGAAGACATACAAAATTAAAAATTCAGATGTTGGAGAAGAAGAAATGAGTATACATTTTTAGAATGAAACAGAACGATTGATTGTTTTGTTTTTTATTTATTAATTTTTTTTTTGTCTTGTGATTAAGGACTCTATATTATATAAGATTATTTATACATTTTTAAAAATTAAACTGATTGTTGTAGTACAATATTTTTAATAGAAAAAAAGTAAATGTGTGCGGTCGTGGGACCCCCGTCAGGAACGAAGTTCATCACGCCTTTTCTTCAATTCTTTTACCAGCCTTAACGGCAACATACACTACCCATAATTTTAATCTTTTAATTGTCGTTTATTATTAGATTGTTTTTTATACAAATATTTACTGTTTCCATAGGGAACGTTTAATTTTATTATAATAAAGGTGTAGAATTAATTATAACAACAAAGCTAAGATGGTAAACATAAAATGTTGGTTTTTCAGTCTAGGCTTAACCTAAAATTATTGTGTTTATGTTTAATTTATTTCACCTGCCTTAATGGAAACTACATACAATAATTTTAGGTTAGGATTAGACTTAAAATTACTTTCTAGACCTAACCTAAAATTATTGTATATTTTGTTGCCGTTTAAGTCAGGTGAAATAAATTAAACATTTAACACAATAATTTTAGGTTAGGCCTAGACTGATGAATGAACATTTTATGTTTATTGAATGTATTTCAGCGCTTGACAATCTGAACTAAACCGGACGGAACCGATCGTCTCTTAATTTAAATTATTGATGAACCAAAACACATGTTTCTGAATGTATTTACATTCATTACCATAGCAACCAATTTTGTAATGCTGTTTCGTTACTCGTATTTTATATTTGTCATTGCCATAGCAACCAATTAATAACACTTTTTTTCGTTACGCATTACATTTTCTATTTGTTAACTCCTACCGCTACCAGCGTTAAGGAACTTTATTCCAATAATTAGGCTGTTTAAAAAGTATACTGCATTCTTTTGTTTGCTTCAAATGTTGTCTATTAATTTTATCCAAGAAATGATTTTTAATTTTGTTGGCTTATAGGAGTTTAAATAAACAAAAACAAAAGGAGAAGGTTGGAAAGCTACATGGGGATGGCGGAAGTCGATAAAAAAAAATTCTCGAGATTTGACTATGAACAAGAATTTTTATCATGATCGAGAGTCAGGGAAAATTTACTTATACAGTCAGGGAAATCAATATCAAAATATAAGTGTAAATCATGTTGAAGTTTGTTTATTGCTAGAAAGCCATGATTAATAAAATGATTTAATTTCACAGACATGTACATGGATGTATAACAGCCCTGGTGTCATCACCATAAGCAAAATATAAACGAAAAATTATTTGTTGCCAACAGTTAAATGCAACCTACATTATTTCTGAGAAACATATGACTGTCAAAAAGTACTTTGCAATGTGTAATGTAGGCCTAGTCTAACTGAGCATTTGATTTGAATAACATCTTAAAAAATCTCTTTGTAAATTTATTGTACAACTCTTTGGTTTTTGTTTCAGGCTCTATGCGGCACAATAGTCGAAGTTCCAACCTTAACCGGCGAGAAGATCCCTATCAACCTGACCAACGAGATCATCAAACCGATCACGGTGAAGCGAATTCAAGGACAAGGATTACCTTTCCCCAAAGAACCCAGCCGCAAGGGCGATCTTCTCGTATCGTTCGACATCAAATTCCCGGAATCACTTTCTACCAGTGTAAAAGATATACTGTACGACACGTTACCAAACTGAAGTTCGCATAACACTGCTCTGAATACACTCGTACCAAGAAGAAACCAAATTCTAGTTAGAATATTGGAATTGTATATACGATGCACGAAGCAGTGTCTTCACAAGGGCTACGCTGGGTTGTGTTCAGTGTGAGTGTTACTCTCGGGCAATTAAACTAGTGACCGACGACGGTTCAGTTCAGAACTCCGACACTCGACAATTCAGTTCTCATACAACAGTTCAGCTCAAATACGGTTCGTTTAACAGATCAGTTCGGACACATTAACAATTAAATTTTGAGATGAAATTCTAATATTAAAATAATTTTGTTGTAACATTTTTTTATTAAATTACGCAGGTTTAAAAAATTAAATGAGACTGATGCATAGATTACCTATTTAGAAACATAACGTTTAGTGTACTGTACATTATTAAACGCAGTTTAGTGTACAAGCGAAACTGTTTTAATATTTTGAGTGGTAATTTTATTAAAACTTTTCTACTAATGCTTTAGTATATGTTTCTAGTTTAATATATTTTGGAAAAAAATTGTGTAAAGCTTTTATACTCTAAAAGTTAAACAATTTTTAAATACATTTCCTTTTTATTGTTACTTAAAATATTTGGTTAAATATGTTATTTTTTTTATAGTTTGCTGCCCGTTCCCTTCAGAACGGAGAACAAATTTGTAATCGTGTTTTGGTTTGCTATTTATTTGTATATTATTGAAACCGGTTTGTAAAATACCGGATACTGGTGACTGAAATTTGTATGTTTTAGTACAATGCCGTTTGTTTAGATTGTAAATGATTTAATGTGGGATTTGGTTCGACTCTGTCAATATTTTAATTTTGTATATACGGTCTCTAATATGAATAACTATAGCAGTGATAGTGCGCTTGTAAAGATAGGCAGTTTAATGTTAATTTGTAATTGTAAAGAATATTATGTCATAAAGATTATATTATAAAGGTAATATTATAAGGTTTCATATGAAGGTGTTTTGTGTTATTACTCCTGTATCCTTTTAGAAATAGTTTCTTTATCGCCGCCCAGGCACTGGAGTCGGTGGGACTAATGTCAAAAGACAGTCTTTTGTCGTCCGCATGACCGCACTCCTAGCAAATAGTTGACACGCCTCGAGTTTGTGGGGAATTTTTTCATTATTTTCTCATGCTAACATTTTTAATGTGTTTTCTCAGCTACATTAAAAGACTTTTTAAATTTTACACGACATTAACAACATTGATAAGCTCGTATATTAGGGATAAAGTAAAACTGCACGCTTTGAACATCTTTTTTCTTTACAGAAAACTTGTGTTATTATAAAAAAACTTTTTTAAGTAGTTTTATACTGTATTTAGCCTATCTATATAAATAAAAATGTAAAACGTCCGTTTGTTCAAATACTTAAATCTCCGAAAGTCCTTCACCGATTGCTTTGAAATTTTACGGGTGCGTATTTTGATAAAGCGCCATCTAATCTGTTGGACGTAAAAACAACACAAGCTATACTAAATATTTTACAGAAATGAGAGTGCCATGTACCAAATAATAATTAAAATTGTTTAGTGTTGGTACAGTAATCAGCTGTATAGTAGTAATAATTGAGTTATAGTTTGACTATTGTAGCTCGTGCATCACTGAAGATGGCGACTTTGTCGTTGAAACACGTTTGAGTTAATAAACGTATTAGTTGTGACATTTTGTGTTCCAAGTTTATTCTATCAAGCTGTTCTAATATTTCGATTAACAGCTGATTTCAAAATGTAAAACAATTACAGTATTTGGATTTCTAAGAGTATGGTTAGGTTTTTGTGTAGACCCGGATGTTTTAACCTTTATAATAACTGCTGATATAAATTATACAAAATAATTAGATTTTTACCATCTTAGCTTTGGGGTTATTATTAATCGTACACTTTTATTATATATAAAAAACAACATACGTGTACAAAAGGTTCCAACGGGGTTGGCATGCAGAGGTCTCCCCTAGTCGATATAACATTAAAATAAATATTAATAGTTATATTTATTCAATTA
>JAGFPH010002866.1:143946-174451 GCA_018207615.1 Philaenus spumarius | reverse complement strand
TTTTTTTCATTTGTTTCTAGTAAATCTATTTTGTGATTTTAGTTACCTGTAAGAATTGTGTTCCTATTTGTAATTATTATTTTTATCATACCAGATGTATGTAGTATATAATCAATTGTTTAGTAAGCATATTATAATTTCTTTTTTGTTTATATTATTTTACATTTAACCAAATAATGTTTTATGTATAGTTTTCTAGTAAACATACTTAAGTACCAAATTAACAAAATTAATGAGGTTTATAAGCCGAGTCATATAATTAGTAGTTCGGAAGTTTACGGTATGTGAACAATATTAAATTTCTGGCATTTAATAAAACAGCGACTATAACAAAAATTATTTTGCATGTAGATCCACAAGCACGGTAGATCTAGCCGTTCAAGGTTGTCGTTTTCACTGGTATAAAAGTCACCGACTGAAGTACAATCCAATATTTTTGCATCGATCGATCCACACTGTAGCTGTAGCCATTCAAGGTTGTCACCGGTATATAGAGCCAATATTTCTTAGGAACTGTAACTGAAGTCACCAGTCCAAAAAAGTAACTGGATCAACCATCTTTACCGGCACACGAATATGCTCCAATCGCTGCCATTGCCTACTAGATAATTGGGGAAATGCTCAGGATTGATACCCAATCCTAACCCTGACCCCGAGCGCTTCAAAAAAAAAGGAAAATGAACAAAGGAATTTGATAGATGCAGTTATATAAACAACGGGGTATAAAATAAAGAAGTATTTCTTGTTCTCATTTTAAATTCTTTCTATACAATATACACAGAATAATTTGCACTACTTATAAATAAACCTATTTCAATAAAGTTGTTCAAGCCTAACAAATATTTTACATTTAATAAATTATATTTGAACAAAATTATTTTAATTTCTTAGTATACATTTGAATACAATAACAAATATCATTTAACTGTGGTAAGATTACAGATCAAATTTTGTATAACCACTCACATAATTGGCGGCCTTGTAATAAATAAAGAAATAAATAAAAAAAATTAATATAAATAAATACATAAATATGAGCAGAGAAAAAAAATTTCTTTTGCTTTTTAAGAAATTTTTTTATTTCTTTATTATTATAACTTTTTTTAAATTTTTTATTTTAATTGTATTACTATTATTATTTTCCGTATTCAATATCAATGCCAATTTAAGTAACATAACATATTGCATTCTTATTTTAATCATACATTAATGTAATTGTAACATTTGTCTCTATTTAAGGTACCTTGTACGCCAGTGGTTGTTTAGAAACTAAGACAAGCCCACTCTTGTAGAGGGGTATAAATATGTACCAAAGACTTACAAATAATTAGTTATAATCTGTCAGTTGTAGCTCATGTATCACTGAGGACGAGAACTTTGTCGTTGAAATGCGTTTGATAATTAAACTTATGTGAGTGAGAATAGTGTTATTTTTTAATTATAAATTCCTTCTCACCCGTCGAGCTCAAGTGTATTTTATAATAATATCATCTTGTAAAATTTAATCATGAAATATTTTTTTACTTTTGTAATTGGTAAGAACAAAATTTTAAATTGGAACTGCCCTTAAACTTGTAACACTGTTTGATAAACCCTATTTCTGAGTACTTTACAAAAAAATCTAATTACAACCTATTTATCAAAAGCAGATCAGTATATTAAGGCCTAGCAATGAACATACATACACTACAGGTCCCATTTAATCAGAACATGGTTTCTTTCTATTATATTTAGTACTGTTCTAATAAGTTGAACAAATTTCTTCTAACCACCAACAAATTAATTTCAAATATTCCATAATATAATTATGAAAATCTATTAGTTATGAAATACATTTTTTATTACACACGCGAAAATCTTTTTTTTTACAATAATTATATAAATCTTTTCGTCTGTAAAACAAACTGCCTTTAAAGTTTATTTGATTAATTATTTATTTATTTTTAATTTAAAAAAATTAAAATGATTTAATACAAATTGATTTCTCTGTAAGAGCTTATACAAGGACAGTAGGGGTTGCACATTCACATGGAAAGAATTTGTCGCCAATAACTTCCGATCTACTTCACGTATTAATTTATTAGAATCCTCCATTGCTAACACATGTAGAAGTGTCTCTGATGGACTTGATATACCTTTTTATTAACCAGGTATTCTTTTACAAAGTTTCAACACATATTTAAAATTCCCTTTAGCTCATTGCTTGGATAAATTATCAATTCACTTGCAGCTTCATTAAAGAATTGTAATAAATTAAATAATTATATGATATTTAATCAATTATATACAAAAAAAGTTCTTCACCGATAATGATGTTAAATGACTGACAACTAGCATAAATAATTGTGTCTACAGTCTGCATGTTTTCAGTTAAGATACCTGACAAGTGACAACCATTTCTTACCACTACTGTCCTTGCCCATAAGCCCATATATATATATATATGTACAACTAAATACACTACACAATATCCTAAAGTAAGGAATTAATAATTACTAAATAATTATAAATAATCTCATACAAATCATGTAAGAAAATCTGTTTTTCTTTTCTCTTGTTTACGATAAGCAAGCCTGAACATTTCGTCGTCCGACGGTTCAAAATGCGATGGTGGTATCAAGGCACCCGCTACAAATCTCTGTTCTGAATTAAGGAAATTAAAAGTAGTACATGCCTTTTCTGTAGGTAAAATTTCAATATTCAGCTTAATTTTACGTAAAACTTTCAACAGTTCTTCGTCAAGTTTATTTCTTCCTAATATATTCTGGCTTAAACCAATCACTAGAATATCTGAAATATAAAAAATGGCACATTTAAAGAAACTATGTCTCAATAGAAATATTTTGTGTACGATCAACGAGTGAATCGGATGAAGGCTGTAATTCAAAGGCTAGATTAAAGAAAGTAAGATTTAAAATTCAAGGCACCATTGTGTTGGTATTTTGAGATATACTAAAACCTCGTTTATCCCAAAATTCGGTTTATCCGGACAAAATTTTGAAAAATTTTTAATACTGTAAATATTTTGTTATACAGTAATTGAAATTGAACTTGTCACTGCAACTACCCTTGATTTACTCATAATGATAACATCTTGTTTTGTAAGAAATTCAACACAATGCAATAAATGTACAGTACAGTAATAACAACAGCTAACATTGTAATTCGCTTTGTATGTTACCTGCGAAGCCAAACACAATACAACACAGTAACTTGAGCAAAGACCGTATGACAGTGGACGGGGCTGTAATGTTGAGCCACGTAATTTTTTAGCGCAATCTAATGTGACAGGGGCCGTTCTAATTCAGTTAGTCAGTGTAGCAATTACAGTAGCAAAGTTATTCAGCAGTTGTTTGTATAGAGTGTGTTCAAGTTGTTTGTTTCCTTTTTTTTAATCGAGTGTTAAGATTTATTTAAGTAAAGTTTTATTTATTCCAATAAGTTTTTAGTTGTGTGAAAATCAGTGTTGTGAACTCGTGGTAAAATGCCATTAAAAAGGAAGAAGATTGTTTTCACGAACAGTACTGCATTTTATTATAAAAATCTCAATTTTAGTTGATCAGTTGTGTAAATGTAACACAAAAGAAATAATGTTAATGTTTCTGTAATTTTCAACCCCAAATTATTTGGTTTTTCCCTTAAAACTGTTGGCCTAATAATAGTAAAAACGCCAAAATCGGTTTATCCGAAATTTCGTTTATCTGGAAAGGGTCTGGTCCCATCAATTTCGGATAAACGAGGTTTTAGTGTACCATGTAAGACAGAATCAGGGAAAACTACATATTTTGTTATTCCAGATTTACAAAATGTTTCTAACATTTATATTAGAGATGAAATCTAAATTTTCTTGAATCTGAATCCAGTTTTTAACCTCAAATCTATATTTGAATCCCAATCTTAAAAAAATCTTTATGAAATATTAGCTAATAGCATAGTTACTATGTTTATTACAGATTAACCATGGATTTAATAAAAAAATAGTTTTAAATAAAATTATTGGCCTAGGGTCAAATTAAACTATTTTTAAGATCAAGGTAAAGAAGTTGTTATCACTAAATTCTGGGTGTCCAACAACCTTCAGAATAAAGAAAACATTCAATACAATTTGCTCTAATTCGAAAGCAAGTTAAAAAAAAGAAGCCTGAATACAATTTGGGCTAATTTTAAGAATTACTGGTTTAAAACGCAATTAAAAACTCCATGGCAAAAGATTGAAACGAACAACCATTACTACAAGGATTGACCAAAACGAGGTAGCAGAATAAAAAATGCATCGCTTCCCCTTAGTAGACACAATATAGAGCCTGTTGAAAGTAGTAGTAAATATCCTAAATATTATCAAAATCTTTTATCTGAAACGTGCTTTTGATAACTGCAACAACCCTTCTTAGTGCAAGCAGTAGACAAATGGTGGTTGAAAGTAAAAAAAAAAAAAAAAAAAAAAAACAAGTCTCTTAGTAGACACAGTATCAAATCCATAAAAGTTATTGTAAACCTTCTAAATATTTTCTAAAACTTAGGTATCAAAAAATGTTTGATGTTTTGCATGTTCAAAATTGTTGTTGATCCCTTAAATTATCTGTTGTAGATTATCAAAATCTTTTGACTAAAATTTTTGAAGTGATAACTTCTATTGGCCCGTTGGGCACTTTCGCTTGACTATGTTTCTGAAATCGCGTCATGAACCTTTTGCGTAGACACAAGTCAGAGTGTAGAGAGGGAATAGGCGATACATAGTATATATAGACAAGTAAGCGCGTACTTCTGTGTTAAAATGTAGCTAGTAACATTTCAAACGTAATCCTGAAGGCAATTCGCTTGGAAACCGTACTCTTTCTTACCGCAACCGGTATAAAAAATTACAATTTATATAAACTTCGCGCTATTACAGACTAGGAACGTTTTAACTCGTTACTCAAAGTGCCTTGTAATGGTATCGCTTCTCGGCCTCTTGGCTAAGATCAAAGTGTAGTATCTGTTCTTATCAGCTTAATGTGTGAGTATAGTGTGAATCGTCGAGTGTTCTAACGGTCTTCTGCTTTAAATATTTGATATTATGTTGGTGCGGTCTTCAAGGAACGTTGTTGTATTCTTCCACCTGCGATTACTCAGAACTACTAGCCCACAGGCTGTTTACTCATCGTAACTTCGAGTACATTGTACATCGGTGAGAGTTTTAACGGTTTTTATTTGGCCGTTTGAATACTTTTAGTATCATTTGAATAAATTTGAATAAGTCCAAAATATAACTTAAAATCATTGTCTTATTTTTTAATAGTACTAAAATTTCTGTTATAAATATTTCGTCATCTCTTTTCACGTGATTTACTATATACATAGAAAGTGACTCATGATATACCGGTAGATAAGAGTGTTGAATTTTCTTTGTTGGATTCGTTAATACAGAAAGTCGGTAAGTACATTGACAGTTACAATTACATCTATTATTATTTGAGGATTTTTCCATAACTTTTTTAAATGGAAAATTTATAACCTTTGATAACGCATTTTAAAATCTGATAGACAGAAAGGAAATCATATTATTTTTTGAAAAATTAAAACTTTTTTAAGATAATTAACAATTCTAAATAATGAATAATTTTAAAAAAATTTTAATTTTCTGCAATTTCTTATAAACTTTACGAAATTTAAAACCATTTATATTTTTTTAGTCAAAGCTTAAGACTTTACTCTATTTTGTATTAAACAAATGGAATATGGTAAATGTTCATATTGTTTATTTATAATTTGATGTAATTAGATTATATACACGCTTAAAATGGAATAAAAATGTGTAATGTAATGTGAGAAAATATATTAAATATAATGTTCTTCAGATTTACTGATAACTGGAAATATTCTTAAATTACTTCCTTACAATTTTTAGGAGTTAAGAATAATTTGTTATTTGAATAATTAATTATGCAATTTCAAAATATGATATAATATTTGTTGAAAATTATTGAATGTGTAATTTGTTGACCCTTATTCTCCTCTAATATTAATACTGATAAAAATATATATCGGTTGTAGAAGTTATCACTTCCAATGTGTGGTCTTAAGCACATCCAATTTGTTTTTATAACTGCCATGCTTGACACAGAACGTGGACAAATAGGGGTTGAAAATAAAAAATATACATAACTCTGTTATTAGTAGGCACCGTATCAAATCCACGTAATCTTATTATAAGTCTTCTAAATATTATCAAAATCTTTTTGTTTGATAATTGCAACATTTAGCGCAAGGGGGCGAATAAATTTGTTTAGCGCTTAGCTTATGGGAACTTCAAAGTAAATGGTAGGAAATAGGAACTTTGAAATCTACCTTCGCCTGTAGGCTAAACCAAAAGGGATTTATTATATATATATATATATATATATATATACAGGATGGAACAAAGTTAGTGTTAAAAACTTCGGGATATGGTTCTATGGGTAAAAATAAATAGAAAATGAAGAATATATTTTTCGAAAAACGCTTCATTTTCCAAATATCCGCCATTTTGTTTCTTTTACTAAATAATTAATATCTAGAGAACAGTTTAACCGATTGGGTTCAAACTTGGCAAGAAGTTTAACCTAACAATGATCTATCTTAAGAAAAATAAACGATTATATCCAATCATGCGCTTTAAAATGGCTGCTGTTTGAAAATGTCAGACCTAAATTATTCAAAAACCGTATATTTTAACAAAAAATG
The DNA here is from genome assembly GCA_018207615.1 of Philaenus spumarius. Lineage (NCBI taxonomy): Eukaryota > Metazoa > Arthropoda > Insecta > Hemiptera > Aphrophoridae > Philaenus > Philaenus spumarius. The sequence continues at coordinate 167,749 of JAGFPH010002866.1, read as the reverse complement.
TCACGGTACCTTTTTTGTAGCCCTTTTAATTCCCTATTAGATGATTTAACTTTCAAAACAATCGGATGAAGAGTAATAGTTAAGTTAAAGATAATGACAGCAAATGTACATACAATATTGTAGTATTTCCTGTGTCAGTATAGGATGCCGGGTTGAATAAACCAAGTATTACACATAACTTAGCTTTATCTTTCAATCGATTGTTTTAACACTTACCCCAAACGATAGGGAATCAAAAGGGCCACAAAAAAAGTGTCTTGACATTTTTTGTTAAAATGTATGGGTTTTGAGTAATTTAGGTTTAAAATATTCAAACAGCCGCCATTTTGAAATACATGATTGGGTATAATCGTTTATATTTCTTAAGATAGATCATTGTTAGGTTAAACTTCATGCTAAGTTTGAACTCAATCGGTTAAACCGTTCTCTAGATATTAATTATTTAGTAAAAGAAACAAAATGGCGGATATTTGGAAAATGAAGCGTTTTTCGAAAAAATATTATTTTTGATTTTCTATTTATTTTGGACCCATAGAATCATTTCCCGAAGTTTTTAACACTAACTTTGTTCCACTCTGTATATATATAAATAGATGGTTTGGAGAAGCAACCGTCCATTTAGGGTACTATATATATTTTTGTATAATGTTTTCAATATTAGAATTCACATTTTTTGTACTGTTTGAACAGTTCAGTCGCATCCCCCAACCTCTTTCTACAATTACTACTACCATTTCTCTTGCCTTTCTCCGACCTAGCACTCTGTCACTTGTATTCGTCAGTGGCATTTACGGTTATTTCTAATTTGGTGCAGTTCATTTTTGTGTTACGAATATTTTTCAGTGAAAAAATCATGTCAACTCTCTGATGAATGAGTGTTTTATTTTTTTTTTTTTTTAAGGGGTTAAAGGTGCATAACCAGAGTCTAGCGGTCATCATCGTTTGGAAGCATTAATGCTCATAAATTGAACGATTTGAGCACACACACACACACACACACACACCCCCCCACACACGTATAACAAATAATTTACTAAAACTAGTTAACAAAAAAGATAAACTTTGTAAACTTAACAATTAATAAAAACATGTTAGAGCTGAAAAGGAGCCCTGTTACATAACAATAAATACAAATCTAATGGGGATTTACATTAAAAAATAAATCTTAAACATAGCATTTATGATAACTTCAACGACAATAAAGACAAAATGACAAGTATCTCTAAATTTTACCAATCACATTCAAATGATTCAGAAACACCATATCAATATTAATACCTCAGGGTTTTTATTGTTTCACTTTTGTTTTTACTGAAAGTAATAATTACAACGTACTATTACAGTACCTATTGTAACATTTTGTATATATTTGATAGAAGATGTAGTATGTTTAGTTTAAGATTTCATATACTATTGGTCTTGTAAAGAAGCAATAATAGAAAAAAAAAAATGTCTGGGTATCAATACCAAACATTGTCAGAATGCAATTAGGTAGATGGCATGTTTTAATTTTGCATACTACAAAAGAAGGCGCTTGATGAATAAAAAATTAAAACAATATGGACAAAGTGGTCCCCATATTCCGCATCAGAAACCCATTAGTTAGCATGGGATAGGTGATGTGTAGTCAGGAAATCACCAGTTTCTCTCGACGGTTTCGGCTGTTTGAAGGTATCTACAGACGGACTGTATCTTTAATACCTCATTAATTGATTATACTATACCATTCTTCCTCCCTTTGTCTAAGACTATTGCTTCAAAATGAACACAACACGGTAGGCTGTAAATAAACTTATTTTGCTGCATAATCTGCTTTAGTATTCTTCTGAATTCTAGTGTGATCCGGGACCCAGCAGAATAACACCTCAAATGCAAAGTCTGTGATAAGTGTTTCATATTCCACAACAGTCCGAGTCTGGTAAAGTCATAATTAATAGGTGAAAGAAAAAGGAATAAAAACTCTTATTAAATATAGTGTGAATCAAACATTTTTGGCATCAAACGAAGTACAAAACCCTAAACAGATAGCTGCAGCTCTTCATCATGGAGATATGGGTTCACAAAAACAAACTGTGCAACTTTGATCTACTAGTTAACCATTCAACTTCAAAACCCATTTGATTAACTGGATTAAAAAGGATTAACTGATGTATTTCTGGAAAGCTAGTACGAAATGTTTTGCACAAGGTAGAGCTGGATTCTTCGAGTGTTTCTTGTTTTAAAGCAGTTAAAAAATGAGAGGACAAATGAACACAACAAATAAAATGTATCGTAACACGATCACGACTTTACTGCAAAGGATGCCAGGTACCATGTCTCTTGTGAAAAAAAAAAAACTATATCGGTTACATTTCTGAGACAAGGACAGATTAATCTAGCTCTTACCTAGTTTTGGATGTAGATTTGTAAAAAAAGAAAGGCTATCTTCATTAATGTCTGCATCGTCTTTCACATTCCAACTAAGAACTGATCGAGGAAAGATTACAGTTGGTCCAATCACAAACAAACCATTATTTAGGCGAAATCCAAGCTGAAAAATATGTAAAAAGTAAAACATGTAACACAATAATTTTTGATTACTGGGATTAGATTATCATTAGTTTTAACCCTTGAATTGAAAAATCACATTTTCCGCATAAATATACATTTAATTGGTCTGACTGTGATTTTCTTTTAACTTAGATTTATTTTCGTTGCATTTTTTGAAAACCGTACCATTTTTTTTTTTTATTCCACTAAATTTAAAATGAAAATTTGAGCTTTTTCGGCTTATATAGGTCTAATATAAATTTACAAATATTTTCCTTGGATGTTTTACTAGTTTTTTATAATCTTGAAAACAGAGGTCTGTAAAATTTGGAAGTTTAGGCAAAATAAGAAAAAAATAGTACATAGTAATTAGTAATAAATACGATAAAAATGTATTAGTAAGACAATTAGGTTCAAATATGGCTAGGGTTAACGAAGTTACTCTTAAATGGGTGCCTGGTCAAGAGGACGTCAAGGGTAATAAGGCTGCTGATCACCTTGCTAGAGTTGGAGCCAAAAAGTCCTTCATTGCACCGGATCCTTTCTGTAGGAGGCCCAAGGGCCACGTAAGGAATGTTGTTGAAATCTGGACGGAGAAAAGTTAATCCTCACACTGGAATGATGATAAGGCAGGCAAAATTTTCATCTGCCTCTCTAAGTCGGAAGCTCAAAAGCTTCTATTGATGGGCAGATTGTATGTATTCTCACCGGCCAAATACCACCTCAAAAATGGGGCTGGTTTCAGAGGACTCCTGTCGATTCTGCTCCCTTGGGATTCAATCGGCTCAACACCTGCTGTACAAGTGCGAGCCTTTCGCGTGCTAGAAACTCATGGTACTCAGAAGTGCGTTTGTTAGCCCGGAAGAGTTCCGTGGTATTGATCCCAAGCCCCTTCTTGGTTTTTTAAGAGGCCTGAGAAGGATCTGGGATGATCACTACAGGGAAAATCAATCATCTTGGGTCACAATGGCAGGGAGGCTATGGACTCCTTTATCCCTAACAAAAAAAGTGCGCGAGACTCTTGTGCGTTAGAAGTGAAACTTCTTAGGTTCTAGAAACAATTGATTGTATTCAACTTTATACTTTGCCGAAAATAACTTAACAATAAATTCTAATAAGACAAAGTACATGTTTTTTTAACTTGAAACATAGTCCAAATCGGACACCAAGTGTTATGTTGGATGATAGTGTACTTGAAGAGGTCAAAGTTGCAAAGTTTTTAGGCTTTTGTATTGACAATAAGTTGACTTGAAATGATCAAATAGCATATATTTACGCAAAAATTACAGGAATATTTATACTTAGTAATTTGAAATTATACTGCAATCCTACTATTTTATTAACAGCTTACTATGGTCTTGTATATCAATATCTGAACTGTGGAATTCTTCTTTGGAAAGATTCGTCAGTTCGGAATATGCAAAAAGGGTTTTTTTTTGTCTTGCAAAAAAAGCTATAAGGCTTATGGCAGGTCTTAAAAAAGCTGAGTCATGTAGGGTTGCTTTCCGAGTGTATATATACTTGAGGTGATACTCTACTTTAAATTTAAATGTGATCATACCCAAAATAAAGATATACACAGTTATAGTATCAGGCAAGCTAATAATTATCGTGCTAGACAGCACAGACTGAATCTATACAGCAAATATCCTTCCAAGCTGGTGCTAGACTGATAAATAAGCTCCCACAGAGCATTAAAAATTTGCAGGATATTTTACCTTTTAAAAACAGCCTTAGACAGCTACTTTTGTTTAGATCTTTCTACTCTGTGGAGGAGTTCTGTGTGCTGTAGTCTTGAAATCATGGATGTTTTCTCCAATTTTAAATTAAACGTTAGTTGTAGTTTATGATTGTTTTAAATTATTTGTTATATGTTTTTAATTGTTCAAAATGTGATTGGTATAAAATTGTTATATGTTGTACTATTTATATTAATTATTCTATTTAAATTATAAATATTATATTTTTATCAATTATTTTAGTATATGTATAAGTAAATTTTTAGTTGAATTTTAAATTTTATTGCTTGTTCCCTCCTTTAATAGTTTGGATTTCTTATCTTTGTGTAAATTGTGTTTTAAATTATTTGTTATACGTTTTTAAATGTTCAAATAGTGACTGGTATAAAATTGTTATATGTTGTAGTATTTATAGGCTATTAATTATTCTACTTAAATTATGAATACTATTATATTTTCATCAATTATTGTAGTATATAAAAATGTTAATTTATGTTGGATGTAGCCTATGCATAAAAATGTCTTTTGGCTTTAACAAAATGAAATGAAATTCATTGCTCTCTTTACATTTGATATATTATATGATCAGCTTTGAGATTAGAAATCACTGAAAATGTATGTATTTTTACAATCCTTTTTGTTTACTTCATTCTTGACACAGCTAAGAAACAAATTATGCCTCCAAACATAAAACTATATTTTAAACTATCACTAACTATCTTGAACTCTTGGTCTGAATTATTGCTATTTCATCATAAAAGGTTGAACTAACTTCTATTAATTTATAAATATAGGCCTACTGACGATGAAAAATTGAGTGAATTTTAAAAAGAACAATAATATAGTTTTGCCTAAATGTCTGAATTTAAAATACTTGGAATTAAAATCATCCATTTAAGTAGGCCTGTGATTGAAATGTACGACCTTTTGTTTTGTTTTCCAAAATGTATTTTGGATTTTTGAGTAAAATATTAAATTACATTCTCCGTACATTTACCATGTTGAAAATCCCTAACGGCATAGGCTCAGTTAGATATAGTTTTTTGTACGCAGGCCTGAGTAGTTTCTTTTGAAAAACGAATTAAACAAAAAGAATTGAAAACAATGAACAACGATTCAAACATATAACAGTTGATTTCATCCATTAGCTTTAATACTTATACAAAAACTAAATAAATATTGAAACATGTTCAGTTAATGTACAGTATAAGCGAGTGTTTACTGTTAACTAAGGCTATATATTAACACAGTACATGCAGTGGCGCCGACTCCATGGGGCTTGGGTGGGCTCGGGCCCCTCCAAAAATATAGTTGGGGGGGTGTGCCCCCCCAATATTTTGATTGTCGTGTCGTAATGCACCTGCAGTATATCCGCAGGTAGGCGCGTCACCGGCGTGTAGCTTTGCGCGTGAGCTTGCCCGGTTTGACAGTATAGCAAATTAAACAAATAAAAGAGCACTGTGGCGACAAAATCACACTGATTTGAATAAAAAGCCCGAAACACAAAACAAGGAACAAAAACAATAACTAAACAACTAAATTGTAAATTATGTTTAATACGCCAAAAGTAATGGGTAACGATGTAAAAATTCCAATATCAAACAACAGTACACCGGGAGTGGCGACGCGTCATTTAAAAATGTAATCATTTTATCAGAAATCAGTGATTTGAAAAGTTTAGCTCAACTGATTGGCTACAACTTTCCCGCTGGAAGTTTATTTGTAACCCAAAAATTCCTCGCTTAGTAACTTTTCCATGTCAGTCTGTGATAATTCTCAAATATTTTTAATTATTAAAATTCTAAATACCTGTTAAAATTTTTTTTTTTTATACTGTTAGAATCCGTACTTTATGTAGATTAAGAATATGTAAGTTTTATTTTACTGAAGCTTTTCCGTCGAGTTACAACAGCGAGTAAACGACTCGCAGTTATCAGCATAGTGACGTCAGAGTGAAACTGGCGGCACAGTGCCGAGATCATAGAAACGGTTTATCCCTTGTTATAGAGCCCTGCTTGTACCAAGATCATTCTCACAGTCTGCCGGGCGGTTAAGGGAAGGGGAAGGGATGAGTCAGTTCTGCTACTGCATTGCACAGTTAAGGTTCGTGACATAACCTGTTACCAATTGCTGTTGTTATTTCTGTGTGTTGAGTTCTTTTATACAATTTGTGTTGTGTGTTCTTTTGCAGTGTTTGAGGACTCTATTTACTATTTTAATGTTTGCTTAATTCTAGTGTAATGGATAAGTTTATCTGCAAAAGGCGTTTAAATGTTGACGTTGACGAGATTACAACCCCGGCACCGATACCAACGGTTTCAACATCGGTCGAGAGCTGTTCACAGCCGAATTACGAGCAAAAATTCATTGGTACTAAAAATAAAGGGAGATCCTTACAGAAGTCATGGTTGACCAAATTTACATGGTTAAATTACAACGCTACCATCGATAAAGTATTTTGTAAAACCTGCAAAGAGACAGAAGACAAAGGCATTTTGAAATTTAGTTCCAAGAAAGAAGATGCGTTTACTTCTGTCGGGTTTTCCAACTGGAAAAAAAGGCCTGGAAAAGTTTTGTACTCATGAAAGTACGAACATGCATAAGGAAGGTATACTGAAATTGTCGTCTTTTACTAAACCAAGCGTAGCTATTCAGTTAAATGAACAATTAAACAATGACATGAAGAAAGCCAGTTTAGCTCTTGACGCCATTTTTACTACAGTTAAGTTCCTGTGCCGACAAGAGTTAGCCATTAGAGGCCATGAGGATGTTAACTCCAATTTTTTGCAACTTTTAGAACTGAGGAAAGAAGAGTGACTGAGTTAAAAGATTGGTTGGGACGTTCAGGGTACAAGTAGATCTCTCACGATATACAAAATGAAATAATTGATGTATTTAGGTCAATCTGTTTTGCGCTCGGTATTACCTAACATCAAAAGTAGTGAGAATTTTTCTATAATGGTGGATGAAATATGTGATGTGTCAATTCGTGAACAAGCATCATTTTGTGTCCAAACTGTAAATGACAATTTAATCATCAATGAAGACTTTATTGGCTTGTATGAGACCCCAACACAGATTCTGAAACTCTGTTTAATATTGTTAAGGACATTTTCGCTCGTTTGGAGTTGTCCATGGACAAATTGAGAGGGCAGTGCTATGATGGTGCTTCTAATATGAGCGGAAAGTTCAAAGGACTACAAAAGTTAGTTTCAAACATACAGGCCGAGGCTCTTTATGTGCACTGCACTGCACATAGCCTAAACTTAGCAGTTGAAGACAGCCTTCGTTATGTTTCGTGCATGAGGGACATTATGAATTTAGTCAAAGACTTAATAAATACAGTTAGGAAGTCCCCTAAAAGGATGGAAATGTTTAGAAGCATAAGCTGTGCTAGTAGTGTCAGTTTCAATGATCAAGCTGGACTACGACCGCTTTGCCCTACCCGATGGACTATGAGAGCTTCCAGTGTACAGCAGATATTGAAAAATTACAAAAATCTCCTGGACTTCTTTGAAACATTTTCTTCCGTAGATACGACCGAAGCAGGTTATAAATGTGCAGGCTATCTTGAGACACAGTTTAAGACTTATTTCTTCTTTAACTTGTATTTTCATGTAATGACTGTAGTAGAGGAAGTAAATCGGAAAATTCAGTGCCCACATTTAAGTGTAACTGAATTGGAAGGATTATTTAACGGCTTAATTTGTATAATAGAAGAAAGGCGTGGAGGATTTGATTATTTTTGGCAGCTTTGTTTAAAAGAAAAACCCTCGCAAGTCGAAGAACCCGAGTTTCCACGGAAACGCCGTATTCCAAAACTATTTGAAAACGTTGAAGCTAGTGCACCTCATGATTTCAACACCCCAAAGGAAAATTTCAAAGTTCTTTATATTGATGTTTGTGACACTGTGAAATCTTGTATCATCAACAGATTCGAAAAAACAGGCTTATCAAACGTTATAGCAGTGGAAAAAGAGTGTTTGTTAGTTTTAAACAAAGGTGAAACAAGTTTTATACACTCTACAGAGTTATTTTCAAAACGATTTGGACACCGATAGGCTGCATTTACATCTTAAAATGTTAAGTGACATCGCTAAGCAAAGAAACTTAAAACTAAACTCTATGAGTGATGTAAGAAAGTATCTTTTACTAGAACCCAGTGTAAAAGAAATATTATCTGAACTTGTTAAGTGTATGAAGCTTCTTCAAGTTGTGCCAGTTACATCAGTAACAGCTGAGCGATCATTTAGCGCCCTTCGACGTTTGAAAACATACCTCAGAGCAACTATGGGACAGGAAAGGTTGAACAACTTAGCAGTTCTTAGCGCCCACCAAGATGTTTTGGATGAAACGGACGTTCGACCATTAATTAATGATTTCATAAAGAGCAACCCAATCAGAAGATCTACATTTGCACTTTTCTAAGGACGCTCTGATTCTGGTATGTAGGCCTGAATTACAAAATTCAGCTGTAGTATGAACTTTTTTGTAGGTTTTTAATGTAATTAAAATTTATATTTAAATTCCATGCTGTAGCCTACGGATTAGTGTATTAACTAAGTAATTATTTTACCTTCTTTAGTACGTCAATCTAATCCTTTGTTTAATTTGTTCTTCTCCTACGACTGCGGTTTGACCAACGCTCGAGCGTAGTGACCAACCTAGCGTGAGCATCGCTATAAGGAATAATACTTAAACTTTTAACGATCTCCAATATGGAGTAAAAATTTGTATGTGTATTTATGTGTTAGTGTTGTTGTGTCATTGTAGAAGTACCTGAAGATGGGCGAATGCCCGAAACCGCGGTCGTAGGAGAAGAACAAATTAAACAAAGGATTAGATTGACGTACTAAAGAAAGTAAAATAATTACTTAGTTAAAATTTATATATTTAAATGAAAGAACATTTTGTTTACAGTGTCCTGTTATAGTATTTTATTTCAACTTTAAGCTTTATGAATGTTCTTATATCAATTTTAGTAATATTTATAGACTGAATAATATTTATTACTTGACTGTCTTCCATTTGTACCCCAAGCTAAATACTTTTTTTAATAAATTGATATTTTTGAAAATGTTTAATCATTGTTGGTTTGTATTTTTATAACTCTCAAAATTCCTATCAATAAATAGAAAAGGCAATGACAAGAAAAGACTATTAGATAAACTAAAAGAATAAACAACATGGAGTAAAGTACTAAATCTTAAAAAAAAAGTGTTTAAGAATTTTCTGAATAAAATAAAAGAAGATTTTTTTAGTCTTGGTCTTTTGTGGACGTGAATAATATGCATTCATTTATAAAACACATAATTATGGGCATGAATATATTCTTCAACGTTATAAAAACGTACCAGAAAGCCTCAGAATGCAGTTGTAGCAACCTACTTTTTCAAAATTTTTTCCCATGCCCCTTTTATTATGAGGTATGCAATACTCTTTGGTGAAACCCCCCAATAATTTTGATGAGTCGGCGCCCATGAGTACATGTGGCACATAGACGTAGACTGTCTATGACATATGCGACGGAGAAAGTAAAAATAATTCTCTCTCTCTTTCTTTTCTGGTTAAGTCGGAGAAGAGGAAGTATTTCACTTTTCGTCTGATCCAAGCCAGTTTACCCTACCTAAACAAGTAATTGAAGGCTCTATAAAAGATTTATAATTTACGTGAAGGGAATGGTGATAGTTCAGTTGATAAATGGTGATGCCATAAATATGGTTCGGGGTTCGAATCCGGATACTGACATTAGATTTTTCCATGTGTTTTTATACTCCTTGCATTCTACTGAAGAATAAATAAATCCTTTAGAATCTCTACATAGTATGGTAAATCACTTCAATGCAACTTCAAAATAATATTTAATGCCAGTGAATATAACTTATTTCAGGCACTCTGCTCTCTTGCATTTACAAATGATTTACAAGAATTAAAAAAAAAATTAAATTCTTTAGCCAACGTTTATGACAAAAATGAAACAGCATGGCCCGGAAAAAAGGAAGAGAACAAACCTTGCATGTCAAATGTTTTACATCAAAACTTGGCGTGTACAGTCTGACACATATCATCAAGATGTTTTTTGTACATCAGATAGCAATTATGAGAACTTTTGCTACTTAAAACTAATAAATTATATGTAGCATGTAATATTTCATTGTTAAGTTTAACAATATAAAGATTCTTGATCGTCTTATCTTCATAAAATATGATTACACTATATCAATAAATTAGAGCTATTTTTGTTCAGATATTTAAATCGTCCAAATTTTATTTAATAATACGATAAATTGTACTAACAAATATAGATTAAAAACATTCAATATTTATTAATATATTGTATGTTTAAAAAAAATATTGGTAATGGTTTTGTTAAATACAGAAATGTCTTGAATAGGGTTTGATGTTAAATGGTTATGTTATTGAAGAAACTGTTTACCAAGGATTCATCCATGATAAAGTGAAATGACTTTCAAGAAAGGTATAAAGCAAAACAACTATATAAAGATCAAGCTGTTCCCGTTGTAGATTCTGCTTGTTCTTATTTACAGTGGAACTTGGTTATAACGTCATCAAAGGGACCGGAAGTTTTTTAACGTTATATCCGAGTGACGTTATAAAAAAAGCAGCCTTAAATCTGAGTGAAAGGACAAAGTAAAAACGCAAATGTTCTGCTATATACAGTACAATACTGTTTATTGAAATCTACTCGTACATTGGAATATAATAAAAAAACATTAATAAAAAAATGATACGTTTTCACAATTAAATATTTTATAATAAAAATCTTACTTTACTGTCGAAAAAAATCTGTGATCTTCTTTTGAACGGTCCTTTCAGAAAAATAAATTCTCTCCGTTGTGCAACAAACGTCTTGAAGCGCACTGAGTGTTGAAGCAGTCGTTTCCCTGAAGCTAAAGAATAGGGAGAGAGTCTCAGCAGCCTTCATTGCTTCTTGAACAGACGGACAAACGAAGTCTTCTGCGCTCTGGTCATCATCTTCATCAGGACTATCTTCGGCATCCTTCTTCTGAACATCTGCGACGATCTCTGCATCACTCAACATTTGGAATGTTTCTACTTGATCATCCACTGAAGCGTATGAATCAATATCATTTCCAAAGTTGCTCTGGTCAACATTAAACTGTGCAATCCACGTTGAAAGAGGCAGTTCATCATCTTCGTCATAATTTTCAAGTGAAGCTGTAGATCCCAATTGAGCTTTGCGGAAGCACTTCGAAATGGTTATCGGCGTTACATTATTCCAGGACTTGTCTAGGAACCTTATGGCGTCCAATATTGAGATGTTCACTGGCTGTGCGGTGTCCATGCTAAGAATAATTTTTTTTAACAAGAATTTCCGGTAGTGACACTTTAGACTTCTTATGACGCCTTGGTCCATGGGCTGAAGAATACTTGTACAGTTGGCAGGGAAAAAAACAAGATTTATGTTGGTTAAATTTAATTTCGGATGTGCTGCACAATTGTCAACTAGAAGAAGAATTTTTCTGTTTTTTAAAGATAACTGTTGATCCCACTTCCTTAACTCTTCTTCAAATATGGCAGATGTCATCCACGCTTTTTTGTTAGCAGTGTAATTCACCGGTAGTTTTTTTACGTTTTTAAAACATCTAGGGCGCAAACTCTTTCCGATCACTAAAAGCTTCTTTTTTTTTCAGTTCCTGTCATGTTTGCACAAACGAAGGCCGTTATTCTCTGCTTGGAAAGCTTTCCACCAACACACTTTTCGTTTTTAAATTGTAATCTCTTGTCCGGAGTTAACTTGAAGAAAATTCCGGTTTCATCTCCGTTGAAAATGTCTTTGTCTTTGTAACCTTCACTTAGAGTTGGCCACGTCTTCTGCACCCATTCACTCATAACGTTCTGATCAACACTTTTTGCTTCGCCACAAATCTTCGCAAAGGAGATCGAATGTCCCGCTTTGAAACGATCAAGCCAGCCGTTTGAACATGTAAAATTAGAACCGAACATTTGTCCAAACTCAGTCGCTTTTTCTTTAAGAATTGGTCCACTAATAGGAATGTTGGCGCTGCGGCATTGCTTAAACCATTTAAGCAACGCCTCATCCACATCACTATGTTGGCACTTTCTTATTTTTTTTACGTTTTCTCCGTCTTCCTTAAACGCGGTTAAAATTTTGTCTTTATTCTTTAAAATTGAACCTACTGTAGAATTTACCAGACCAAACTCACGACACACATCAGCGATTTTTCTTCCACTTTCCACCGCTCTGATCAACCGCACTTTTTCCTTGATAGGAAGCACCTTCCGTTTGACACCACAACTTGACATTGCACAAACAAAACACAACTAACGACGTATAAAACAACTGTCAACACACGCGATGCTCACACGGAGGTAGGTAGTGATGTGACTGATGATTTACCGTAACTAATGAAACAAACAATACAGTACAGTGTGCCTGTATCACCACAGTCATTGACCTTGTAGAATGTAGGGGTGGGAAGGGATAAGACCCAGGTATGCGGGACAGCCCCCGCCCCCTCGAGACACCAATTACACAAAAGAGTTTCATCCCGTCACCAGCTCAACGTCCGGCTTGTGACCTGTTTTTGCTTTTGTTGTTTCTACACATTGTTTCTATGAACTTTGGGACATAATACAAGCACACTACCACTTTTGCAACCTAAGAATCGCAAAATTTTTGACGCTATAGCCGAGCGCCGCAATATTTGTTGACGATATAAACGGGTTTTCGTACAACATAAAATGTTCAATTTTGGCCGGTCTGTATAAAATGTGACGTTAAATCCGAGTTGATGTTACAGCCGATGCTGTTATAACCAAGTTCCACTGTATAATGTTTCCAATATTTTTCTTTCTGAATTTTAAAGAAGTAAGACTAATTATTATGTCATTAATAATAATAATGATTTTCATTGCAACACTGTAAATGTTATTTTCCAAAAATCACAAATATCTCCATATCAGATTGTAAAATACTGCTGTCCACGATTCTCAAACCCTTTTTAGCATTCCATAACTTAATTACATATTTTATAATAATCAGAGTTAAAAAGGAACTGTTCTATGTGATTGGCGGTGAGGTAAAATATGGTTATTTAAATACATGAGGACTTAATTAAGGATGTCAAAAATATTTGCGCTGTTTTAAGATATAAAATATTTCTCAAAAAACTTAATTCCATTAGTGATATTTCAAGAATTACATATCTATACAACAAGTATAAAACTATAACATTCACAAATCCAAGCATCAACTGCTTTAACTTGATATCTTGCTGTTATGTTTCAGCTTTATATTAGCAGAAGTGAGCTAAGCTGTAGCACAAATCCTTTAATCATCTAACAGGTCCATTGCATCTCAAAGGCTGGGTCTAAGGATGTTCAGTTCATACGTCTTGCGGATATGAAAGCAGTAGTCCGTTTTTGTTTGTTTTAGTTTTGTTACGAATAGTTAGGACATGGTTAGTTTAATTGTAGGTCAAGTATGACGTAATAGTTAATTAAGCAATGTTTTATGTAAGATTGTTTGGACAAAGACATTCATTGAATTCAACGCAGCCATCCTTAACGAATAGTAGTATTCATGTTTTGAACCCGAACAAAGGGCCTTAAATTTCCAACCTTAACAAGAAGTGTTATTCATGTTTTGAACCCGGACAGAAGGGCTGGAAATTTCCAACCCTATCAAGTAGTGCATCTGGCCGTGTTTTAGTATTTACTAAAAAGTTGATTTTTTTTCTTAAGAGTTTTTTTGCAGGTTGATTGGGTTTTGTTTAAAGTCAAAAGTTCAAAGTTTTAGTTAAGATGGGGTTTTATTACAGTTAATTAATACAGTTTGTGTCAAAAGGAGTTTCAGTTTTTGTATGAGTTAATAGATTTTTTTTTTAATAGTTTAACATGTTACATTGATAGATTAACAGATTTTTTTTGTGTTTAAGTATTTCATATTCGTGTTATTTGTATTTCATTATTTATTTGGACTTGCTGAATTTATTATGAAAATGTTTTTTTGAAAAATTGGCATTTTTGTGATTAACTTATGGGATAGATCTGTGTTTGCAATTTTGCTGAATGCTGTCAGATAGTACGTTTGTTATTGAGTCTGTAACTGACGGTTACAAAAAATAAAAATATCTATATAAGTATAAAGTGTTAAAAAAATGGGATTCGGTAAAAGTTTCAAAAATAAAAAAAATACTCAAAAATAATAAAAAATGTTATATGTGGATTATTCTATAATAATTATCACCTCTCCTTCACTTCGCTAATCTACTTACCTTAAAATACAAAAATTCGTCGCTCATGACACCTCCTAAATCATCAATAAACACCTCTTACTCCTTTTCCTCCATAAACAAAAAATCACCATACATCATGTATCTCACCTTGACTCCAATGTAAAATTATACCTTAACATCACCTTAAACTCCACTTTATAACTCAAAAATAAAAAAAAATTAATAATAATCATAATACTTATAATAATCCACATATAACTTCATTTATGCTCTGTTAGCATCTGTCTATCCATAGTTACCAGTCACTATTAAAGATTTATTGTATTAATTTAACTTTCTCAGGGGTGAATACCTGGCTGTTAAAGTACAAGCTAATTGGATGTGCGTGGCTCAATAAAGGAATTCAAGACATCATGGCAGAACAACTATTCGTTTACTCTGACATAATTAAAAAAAAATTATTTACAACAAGATATATCAACATTACAAAAAATAAACAAACAAATCAATTAATTATATACAATTTATACAATGTGTTCTCAACCCTAGTTTAAAGTATGACACAATAAAAATCAAAGGAAGTTATTTGTTAGAACAATTAAAAATTTTATATCTGCAGACTGAAAAATGTATGTCCTATGGCCATTATTACTTACTGCGTTATTCGTTGCACTGTTTTTTACCTAGGATTTTGTTATTTACACGATTAACACAAAGTACCATCTATCACAACGCACGTTCTATCAAAGCACATGGGCGATCTTCTATTACCTCACTTTTCTCAAAATTCACATCATTGATTTTGTTTTACCAACATTGAAGCACCTCTACTTCACTTTTAGCTAAGACTTGTTCTTGTTTAAAAGAAAAAACTACATTTTTCGCCAATTTTCACGGCACCTGCCGTTTATAACACACACAGTCCATCCGCCATGTTTTTCGTTCTGTTACGTTCCTTTCTGTGCCGTTCGTCACGTAGGCATAACGTACAAGGCCTTCTCGATCAGTCTTGTTTTAACGCTTGTTGTTTGTACTCTGTTATACTCGCTGATACATATTTTCATTTTCTCACATGTGCTTATTTTTTAATCTCAATAGTTCTTTAAACTGTCCATTGTGCAATTATTTAACTGTTTCTTTTCACTGTTCGCCTCAACCGCACTACTCGTTAAAATAATTTCTTATATAGTTCACACACGTTACATACGTTAATTCATTAATATATTTTAAGTCTGCTTTTATTTTATCTACTAACAGTCTGCTTTTTATTTTGTTTACTTTTATTTAAATGATTTTACTTTAATTGTTTTGCGTCACAAAAGAATTTATATGTATACAAAAATTATAAACGTTTACTATTATATATATTGCGTCATTTATTTTATTTAGACCAAACCTCTATGCTTTAGACACTATGGGAAATTGCTGATTTATTATCATCGTATTATTTCTGTTACATGGCTGTCAGTGTTACAAGTCATAGGCTTAGGAATTTGCTGACGGTGCATGTTCAGTTACAATGTATGCTTGAGATTATGAAAGTGAATGACATAACATTATAATGCTGAAATTGAGTTTTGGAACATTGGGTTCAATAACTTTGCAGTTAAATATTGCAGGAAGTTAAGTCTTTGGACTTGAACTTGAGATCAATCTTCTGAAGGAAGATATTTTGGACTATATTTTGATTTTGGGCCACGGAGCATACGTTTTTGGCTAACGGTTGGGCAGACACTTATATATTTGCCCATGTAATTGGAGAGGGCTTTGTTACAGCCGTTTATTTACGTTAATCGTTTTGTCGGACATATTGATGTGGTGTCCAATATTGAGTAGTATATTGGAGATATTTTATTTTTGGCTGATTTTACCGATAGGGGGCACATTGTGGTAAACAATATGTTTGTTTTGTTGCTCGTGAGTTTTTATAGTGTGGTAGGGGGACTTGGCAGGTAGTTTGATTCAGTATTGTGGAAATCTGGTTGTAGCGAACCGCTACTTCTTCAAGTTATCGTTTAAGCTATCTGTATTGCAAATATTGTAATATTTGTTGTAGAACCAAATGTAAATAAAACATTCCAAGGGTGAGAGAGAGATGATGCAATACGGGTAGGGGTTAATGCGTGCGCCACTCGCCCCACTCCTTGAGTTACGCTATAAAACTAGCTGCTATGCATAGCAGCGTCATTCTGCTTCACAGAGTCGCCTGAACAACATCTCTCTCTCCACGCTACCTATCTAACAAAAACTCTTGTTAATTCTTTACTCCTGGCAAAATTTCCTATACATTTCCTCACTCGTTATCTGGAGGCTGATCCCTCCAGGACGAGTCATTCCTACTGTGATCTGTTGGCTGATCCCGGCTGCACAGACTACTTCCCTCGATATACGGGGGCTGATCCCCCCCAGTACGATCATTCCTTCCAAGTCTTTTATGAATACGCATATTGTCGTAGCCCTTCTGTAAGGACCCTCATGCTTAACCTAACAAACCCGCAAAGTTACGAAACTGGTGAATGTGATGAAACTGGATGTAGAAAATACTGATTAGGTATCTGTTTTGTCGTAGTTGCGACACTAAGGGCAAATTTTTGGACTGTGCTATGTTTTGGTAGTGTTTTGTCATGTTATGGTTTTTAAATGTGGAGAATTTATTGACCTATGGATGAAAACGTTGTTGCTTAATAGATACGGTATTTGTAGTGTACGATACCATAGGATGGTGTTTTTTAAATGGCCTGTGGAGCAATATTTGTCGGCTGATTGGCACAGTTGGGATGTACGTGTTTACGTGGTTGGTATGTATAGTAGGTTACTGTACCATAGGATATGTATTTAAGCTGATAGTTAGTGACCTAGGATTTGTTTTTTAGTTTTAGGTATAGTTGTAATTTGGTGGCACTCAAGGCGGTGCAAACTGGATATTAGTAGGGCATTGGGGGCCATTTGAATTGATTAGAGTGATGATTAAATGATTTTCTGAATGTGGCGATTATGAATATTGGTGTGTGAAGTTTGCTGAGTTCCAGGCAGGCACACGAGGATTTGGTCGACATTTAATAGATTATGATGTTAATATTGGCAAATAAGTCTGTTTAAGGGTAGTCAGCATTTGTACGAGTATGGCATACCTGCGTTACATGGTGTGTACGCAGCTGCCATACACAATATGCAAACAGCCACGGAGTAGATAAAGCAGCAGGCGGCGTCCACCCATGATTGCAGCAACAACGGCAGCCAAGGGATACCGAGAGGGCATATCTTCCGTTGGATCATCCCATTGGACCATATCCATTCTTCGGGGACCTCTTCCATTGGTTTTGCAGCACGGCTATTGACAACGAACACAGCGTGTAGAGAAGCGGTCAGAGCTTACGGGATCTACTGATGTGTTTCATGCCTCGACAGGGCATAGCGGGGTCGCTATCTGATGGATGCACCGGTTCCTTTTCCCCAAACCTCTTTTTCCCCAAACATTGGACATTTGTAGTATTAGATACATGATTAAATTTTTGTATTGTTATATTGTTGAATTGCTGTGTTGTTAGATTGTTGTATTGGTACGTTGGTTAAATTGTTAGGTTAGATTGAATAGCCTGATTTCATTTTAGTGTATTGTATGAAGAGGGAGAGTTTCGGATATTAGTTTTTAGGTTATTAATATTATTAGGAATATCAGGATGTACATGTTGTTTGTGTAGGTATTAGATAAAGTAGTTGCGATGAGGACACTCCCCGAAGGTTTTCCCCACCTGTAAGACAATGTCGGGGAGGACATCTTTCGAAAAGGAAGTGTTGCTACGAATAGTTAGGAAATGGTTAGTTTAATTGTAGGTCAAGTATGACGTAATAGTTAATTAAGCAATGTTTTATGTAAGATTGTTTGGTTAAAAAGCATGGAAATAGGAAGTGTAGAAATGCCTGAAATTGGCACACCCAAGATTTAGGTCAGTTTAGTGGAAGTCTACTATATAAATTTGATCCTGACCTAGAATTGAGGCCAGTGTGTGGTGGTCGATAGACCAGTGTGTGGTGGTCGAAAGGCTAGTGCCGAGATAGGGACCGAGGGTCTCGAACAGATCGACAAGGGTCGAACATTAGACAACGGGACATTCTTCGGGACACGGAGATATTCGGGAGATGCTGATCAAGGTCTACGGGTTTTTTACACACAAGGTGAGCAAATAGATCACAGTAATATTCCATACAACCACATTTGGGTCTCTTAACAAGGATAGGCCAGGGTTTATGCGTTATAACAAAGAACTGATATCCATAGTGGTCTGTCTTTTAAGCCAACAATCAGTAAGAATGTATATAGCGATAAGATAGTTGATATAGTTAAATTGTAAATGATTCTGAGCGAGTAAAGTTTTGTTACCACTGAACCACCGAGTGCATTAATCATTCATTGAATTCAACCCAACCAACCTTAACGAATAGTCTTATTCATGTTTTGAACCCGGACATAACGCAAGGCGCATATTGAGACGCGATTGACGCGTGTCATGCGACATGGCACAGCACGACTTTTTGTAACATACGTAAATGAATCGATTAGCGCAAAATGGCATCGCTACACTATGCAGCGCGACTCGCGTGGCATGACAGTCGCGTGGCACAGTGGCAGTGACACAGTTTTTCTCGCGCCAAGCGTCAGACGTCTCATGTGTTCAGTTATTGCTTTTTCCTAACCTTATTAAGTTTTTGAAATGTTGGCCCGGGAAAAGCTGATAAGAGGCGGTAAGATCAAATCCATATGACACAAAAAATCCTAGTTATATGAAAGCTAAATTAAAAACAAGAATTTGGACGGACTTCGCAAAGGAGCTGAACTTGAAAGATGGTAAGTAAATATATTTATTGAACAATTTTATAGTTAATAATATCAACTATTTACCCTCCATTGCATGATTTTTAAAATTTTGGAAACAAAATTATTTTTAGTTAGAAAACATATAATTATAACAGGTTAAAATATTTAAAAGAATCTATTTTTCATTTTCACTATCTATATTTACCGCCTCAATTCACTAATATACAGTGTAGGCTGTACAAACTGCATGTATAGGCCTACACTGAGTTATCGCTCATTATCTCTCCGCGCTATCCGTTGTCGTTTGTAGACAATTATACAGTCATGTATAATATAGTTTATGTATACTTTAAATTTCAATAGGATGATTATTTTTTAGAGAAATTTGGTTTTTATCGAACACAATTTTGTTAAGACTAGCCTATAAGCATTAGCCTATAAGCAATCACGACGAACTTGTCTTGAATAAAAATCAATTTTCTCTAAAAATAAACATCCAATTTGTATGAAATTTAAAATATACATAAATAATATGTGTATAAATATAATATAAAAAAATTATAAATCTACGATAATTTCTAACTAAATAGGCTATCAACTTTATGAACGCACAATTATCAATGAATATGTTTTTATTAAAAACTGTTTTTTTATAAAAGTATTCATGTGATTCGTTTGAAATTTATAACACATATAAATAATATATTTATAAATATAGTATAACAAAATTTAAACTCTACGACAATATTTAAGCATATAGGCCATCAACTTTATAATTCTAGGCCTCTTTCCTAGGCGCAACACAGTCTGGTTAAACTTTACAATCGTACTCCTAAATAAAAACGTTAATATCTCACTAACCATATGTTTAATTTTTGGGAGCGGAGGGGGTGTGTTTATTTTTAATATCTTGATTAATTATTATGTCAATTAAGTTATATTTATATTTTGTACTGGGCTTTTGATAAGATTTTTACTGAAGATATGTTGATAGATACGCTAATTAGGCCTAGACTATACACATTCTATATGCTTAGTAAAGTTGCTGGCCTATTTATTTAATTGTTGTAGTAAAGGCCTATCATTTTTGTACACTGTATTTATACATATATTGTTTAAGTATATTTCAAACTTCATCTAAACTGGACACATATTTTTAGAGAAAATAAATTTGTATAGACGATATATTCAGTATAATTTTCAATGACCAATATATTTATAATCTCAGTGTCTGCTAAATAATTTCTGCTCAGTGTCTGCTATATTATCAATTTCAATAATTTTATTTCATTTTTTATGTTAATTAAAGAAAGTATTACAGTAATGTACAGTAATATAAATTAACAATAAACTAGTAATTTCCAAGCATCACGCTTTGGTTTTGCCATGGAACTGCTCCAAAATTGTTGAAATATTCAGTGAACTGTTCCCTCACTCTGAAAGCATATGATGCATTCTTGATATTGCTGCCTCGTACTGGAAGTAATTGATTCTGTGACAATCGTTCTATGTCACCCACATCTTCTTTGAAACCAATACTGATAGCCTTAAATAGTTGTACAAAACACAAGTTGCCTTAACAACGTCTCTCACCGTATCATCTTTAATTTCAAAAGGTCTTCTGGAGACTCGGAACCATGAAGCTAGTATACCAAAAGCACATTCCACTGTTTGTCGAGCACAGGAAAGTCGGGCGTTGAATATTTGGTGCTGGTAATTCCCAGTTACATATCTTCTTGGATATGGTCTCATTAGATTTTCTGATAAAGGGAAAGCCTCATCTCCCACCAAAACGTAAGGTACTGGGTTAGTAATAGTTGGTAGCAATGTTGGTTCGGGAAGTAGTAAACTTCGTTTCATCATTTTCTTGCCCAACGCACTGCTCGAAAACAAACTTCCATCACTGAATCTTCCCATGGCACCAACATCAACTGTGATAAATTTGTAATCTGCGTCAACTACCACCAACAAAACCACAGAGAAAGTGTGTTTATAATTATAATAAGAAGAACCGCGTTTGCCAGGTCTTTTAACCACAACATGCTTTCCATCCAATGCCACAACGAAATGCGGAAATTGCCATCTTTGTTCATATCTGCTAGCAACTGACTCCCAAGTTTACGTAGTTGGTTCAGGTAAATATGCTGGTTGCATTTGTTTCCATATTGCGACAGCTACCTCTCTCACAATTTTAGAAACCGTTCGATCTCCCATTCGGAAGTTGTAAGCGATACTTTTGTAGCTGTCACCAGAGGCAATATATCTGAAACAAACCAAAATTATGTTAGTGATATAAAATAAATCAAAAAGGTGTAACATTATTTTGAAAAATCTTTATCTGTAAATATAAAAGTAAATAGTCGTTTTAATTCACAAATAATTGCTGAACAATTTGTTTGCAGGGGAAGAAACAAAAAACATGTGGCTGAAATTGAGAGGTGGTTTTCGGGATGCTCGGCGACGACATCTAAAGTATCTCAAAAGTGGGGCTTCTCCTCAGCACATTAAGCCGTGGAAATACCAAAAACAAATGTCTTTTCTTGAACCATTTATGTCAAGTGACCCTAGGGAAGGAAATATAGTTGATGTCAGTGATGACGAATTCCAGCTTACGTCAGAGCCATCGAAAAATACACTTTTGGAGTGCCAGGATATGGTTTTTGCTTATGGTGAAAGTGAAGGTTCGTCACTACTGGATCTTGGTGGGAATGCCGTTACAATCTATGAAGGAAATACCGGACTTGAACAGCCCCTAATTAGCGGTGACGGACGCGATGATGAAGGAAGCATGAGGCGAACGGAATTATTATCCACAACTGCAAGTCCAACCCCGATTATTATTACAAAAAAACCCATTGATTTCCATGGTATACTGGACCGGTCGATCACACAACGAGAAGAGAGGGTACGACAACGGGCCGAAGAAAGGATAAAATTGATAGAAGAAACGAAAAACACGGATGACCCTCTGTTTAACTTTTTCATGTCAATGTACCAATCGACAAAAATTCTGCCCCACCATTACCAGCATAGGGTCAGATCCAAAATTTTTCAGGCAGTGTCTGATGCAGAGGAAGAAGTTATGAACATAAATTGTAACCGGCCACTCTCTACAACTTCTTACGAATCAAGTGCATCTACCATTGCCACACATTCTCCTTACTCAGATTTACATCAATTGTCGCACACTTCATCAAATACACAACATATGGCACCAATACACCATGCACAACAGACGGAGAGAGACAATCTGACCTACTTTATCACCAACTATCAGTGTGATAATGATCTTTTGAAATAATATTTCAATATTTTTTTGAAATAATAGCCTACTTTAGATTTGTTTTAAATAATATTTTATAAGTTAGCTGAATTTTGTAACATCGTAAATTTGAATAATTAGTTAAAAAATTTTATAATTAAATTAAATTTATTTGAATAATAGGCCTAAAGCTGAATTTTCAATAAACATTAAAAAAAAGGAATTTTCAAAAAATAACTATCATAAAATAATTGTCAATAAATTATTATGTTAAATACTTTATGTTATGAATTAAAACTGTGTTTTATACGTTCTCTGAATTTTTATATGAAATAATTTTTAATAAAATATTTGGCTTTTGACATTAACCCCGGTAAAAATTAAAAAAATATGTCTTTATAAAGCCATAAACTAACAAGTAAACTTTTTTAAGGTAGGTACATAACCTAATATTACTCACCTCTCAATAAAAATCCAAGTTTTTCTTCGGTCCCAATTGGCTCTTTCGCATTGCATCCATCAGAGTGAATAGATTGTTGTATCATCCCATGCACTTCTGTGAATTGGCTTCTGTTCATCCTGAAGTAATTCGTAAAAACAACATTTGTTAATTCTAAAGTCATTTGAAATTGTCCATGGGTGTTTCGTTTAGAAAGATAGAAGTTATTAGGGGATTTAAGTTTCTTGGCTGTCAATGAATGCAGTAAAATCTCTTCTTCGGCAGCACAATCTCAATCAGATTCTGAGCTTAGATCTAATAAACACAGTTTTTTTCGATAATCATTCATTTTGAACATTCTAACAAATTAATGAAAATACACGTGCCTACTGGGCGAGAG
Source organism: Philaenus spumarius (assembly GCA_018207615.1). NCBI lineage: Eukaryota > Metazoa > Arthropoda > Insecta > Hemiptera > Aphrophoridae > Philaenus > Philaenus spumarius. The sequence continues at coordinate 144,320 of JAGFPH010002866.1, read as the reverse complement.
TCGGGAGCAACTGCGTTGCAATATGCATTCCCCAACGCGACGCGTGTGGTGCGATCGTGTCATGCAGCTCGCGTCATGTCATCTCACACGGGTCTATCGCGTCACAATATGCACCTTGCCTAAGGGTGAATTTTCCAACCCTATCAGTTTAGTAGGCAAGTCATAAAGTACCGGTATATTAGGCTAGTCTGCTTACCTAATGCCAGCTTAATGTGTTAAATTTAACAAAATTACCATTCAGGGTAAGTATTCAAGAATAAATTATTTTAATTTGTTGAAAATTTTGAGTAAATTTTGATGTTGTAATTGTTTTCAATTACTATAAACAATAAATAACTAATGAGCTTGACTTGTGAGAAAGTAACTTAGATAAA
>JAGFPH010002866.1:85086-128946 GCA_018207615.1 Philaenus spumarius | reverse complement strand
GTTTTATTCACCGAACTTGTGGTTGGGGCTTCAGTGTTTCTTATTGTAACAATCATTAAGTTAACTGAATTTGAAAATTAAGCAACACTAACATTATACCCTCTCCAAATCTATACATATAAAAGCCAAATACCACTAACTCACTGACTCATCACGATTTCTCAAAAACTATTGAACGGATTGCAATGAAATTTGGTATGTAGCTTCCTCTAGGGCCCTAGGTGCTCGCTAAAATCCCACCAAATGGATTGGAATGAAATTTTGTATATAGCTTCCTCAAGGGCCCTAGGTGCATGCTAAGAAAGGTTTTCAAAAAATTCGAAATTTTAAAGGTGGTTTGCGGGGTCAAATTTACTAAAAATCCCCAAAAAAAAATACATAGTGTAATATATTTATTGATATATATATTTTTATTTTTTTTTTTGTTAATATACATTTAACTTTGATTTGACTACCCGTGCAAAGCCGGATCGGGGCAGTTAGTAAAATATAAAATCAATGTACTACAATTTTCTTAGGTATTGTTGGTAGATTGCAAGACAATGGATCTAATATTGTTTTTGTAAATATATGTCTTCTCCTGTAGAAAAGTCCAAATTGCGTTGAAAATAGGTGATATGAAATTTTTTTAAATCTGTACAATCAAAATCTCTGGCACAAAATCATGAAAATTTTCTCTATAAGCTATTTCTATGTTTTTGTAATCACTTTATGCTAGAAACGTGAATTTTGGTAATAATGATCCATTTATATTATATAGGTAGAATCCTGAGAATTCATTTCTATATCTCTGTAATGTTTCTTTTACATGGTAGGTAAGAACCAAGGAGCAAGAAATACATTTGTAGGTATTTCAAAATAAAACCTTTACTGTATCTCCGGAACCACATAAGCTAGACATAGTACGATAGTAATGTTTCTGTTATTATAGTAGGAACGACTGAAGAAGAAAGATGTGTTCGGATAAATAAATCTGCAGAAAATAGGAGAAACCTTTCGCAAAAGCCATTGCTATATCTTTTAAACAGTTTAATTGCAAAATGGGTAGTAATGTTCCTTTTCTATTGTAGGTAAAGCCCAAAATTATATTTAACGTCAAAACATATTTATTTGAAAATGGAGGAAAAGCTATTACTACAACTTTGTAACCACTTAGTCCCCTTCATTTACCAAAATGTATTAGAAAGTACCGGGAACCGTGCAGTTTGCAGTGTGGTGTATCAACGGAAGCCTAAACATCCTGTGAGGAATAAGAGCTATTTCTAAGTGGTCATCAGGATTTTGGTAATTTATCTTTAAATGAATCAAACATATATAATATAAATTTTAGAGCCTTCTTACGATTTTGAACCAATCATAGGATATTGGTCCAATATTGTTTTTGGTGAGGAATGCTATGTATGTCAGCTCTATAGTGGATAATGAAACAGTAGCCTACTAGGCCAGTCATATAGTACACATTAAAATCGCAAACTAATGGCTAGTTCTGATTTAGCGATTTCTACTGTACTATTTGACTGGACTATACATATCTTAGGGGATTAGATCCAAAAAACCATTTTGGAAAGATTTCCTCAAATTAATACCAGTCTATGATGTGAATGATGCTGGTATTGATTCTGGAATAAAATCATAAAACATTATCTTGAGAAAGTGCAAGGCCAAGACTATTTTGATGCATCAATGACATGAGGAGCATTCAATGGTGTTAAAACATTTATAAAATGTGATTTTCCTGGAATAATATATATACAATGGATTATTTGGTCTAGATAACAGTATCGTCGAAGGAGAGATTTTTAAACTACAAAGATTTAATAAGGGACAAAAGTGAAGAGATTTGTTACCTACTTCAGGGTTTTACACACCAGCAGAAATATATTGGAAGCAAAGGGAAACCTTTGGGTATGCCACTGGAAAGCCATAGAATTTATAAAGGCAAAGAATGCTCAAAACACTAGTGTAGATAGGTAGATGTTTCCTAACCTGACAATTCTACTCACAATTTTGCCAACAATAGACGATATTGTCTGTAGAAAAGTAATGCTCAACTTTGAAGCGTCACCTGCAAAACAGAACCCGGTAAGATAGGTTTCCTGTAAAGGCTCTTTTTGTAAATCATAGTAGGCCTACATATTTTTTTGTTACTTAAAAAAACACAAGATTAATACATCCATGTTCCAAAATCAATTAATTCTCGTTTACTGCAAGTTGAACAAAAACATTAAATGCTGCACTAGAACAATTTGAAATCATCAATACTGAACTTTAAGGCGAAATAATTATAGCAAAATATAAAAAATACCTGATTGTAGGAGTCGATCATTAGTGGTGCATCCTGTTCCTTATTAAGAATGGAGACAGTTGTCTTACCATCATGTTCATAGGCTGTATTCACGCAGCTTGAAGTTGACAAAAGTCGTTTGACATTTCTAAAAAATTAAATTCATAATGATCAAATAACTAGTAACTGCTTGAAGTTGCCAAAAGTCGTTTCACATTTAAGAAAAATTCAATTCATAAACATCAAACTTAAAAGAAATTACAAAAGAAATTAAACTTGAAAATGTTGATTCGTCTTAGTTTATGTTCAATCATTTACACTGACCACTTAAAATATTCTTACTACATTTAATAAAAAATAGCATTGTATTGTACATCCAACTTACATAATTTTTACTTTGGCAAATTTAATTAAGAGTACGCTAGCAACGCACACGTTAAGCTATATAATATTACATGGATTCAATTAATGAAAATGAATTTAATGAATTCTCAAAACAAATTTGTATACATTACAAAAAGTAAACTCTAAATTAGTTTAGGCTGTTTTTCAATATTTTCAACGTAAATTAATTTTATATAGAATTCTTTGAAGTATTTGTGACAAAATTTTAGGATGAGAATCAAATTAGCAATGATATAAAAAGAAGACTTTTAAGTCTTTCAGTTTAGGCTAGGTTTTGCATATGTTTGAATGAATATGACTGCCTATATAACATATTTTCCCAATTTTTTTTACTTTTTGATAATATTGTTTCAATTGCTAATTATTTTTATTTACCTACGACAACAATATAGGTTTACATTAGCAAAATGTAGCATACTTTTTGTTAATCTTTGTAATATTGGATTTTTAAAATTAAATTTATGTTGTTTAAACAACAATATAATTGTAACAGCTGTTTCGCCGCTAAGCATCATCAGACAATTAAAAACTAGAGATGTGTCGGTATATTAGTAACAAGTATTTTGCAACGGTTACTTGACACTTGAAAATGTAATGGTTACTCATAGGCAGAAATATTCATTACCATTACAATATCTTTGTATTGTCTTGAGTACTGTTTCGTAGTTTGTTATGTTTTGCAGGGTATAGTAAAAATATGTTTTAGTATATTAGTTATTAGAGTTAGTGTTTGGTATGTAAAGGTTTTAACCAGTAAGATGGATGAGGAAGTACGGTGTAAACACGGAAATTGTAGCAAGGTCGCGTGATAGGTCATTTAACGCGGAACAAAACAAATGCTACGAAAGCAGCGTTTGTTTTGTTTAAGATGACAACAAGGAAGCTAGACGGGTTATAAAGTATAATCCGAATCTAGAATCAGGGCCAGAGGATTGTGGTCGATGGACCAGAGTGGAGTGGTCGGGTGACCAGTGAGGGGCTGCGAGTTAGGCCAGTCTGTTATTAGCATGTGAGGCCAGAAAAGTTGGGCCGGTTCGTCATGCAAAGTGCGGCCAGGAAATCGGGACTTGGAATTCAGCTCGAGATTTGGACCATCGAGATACCTGTGAAGACATCAAACTGAGTGAACAAACCAAAGTATTTCAGTCTATAGTTAGAGTCACGTTATATTCAGAGTTTTGGGGTTATTCAGATAAAAGTAACACGCTTTAGTTGCCAATACCGTAATCCAGTCTGTCTTATAAAGGTCAATACCTAGTATAAGAGGTGTATGTAGTATAAGTGTAGGCTAAGGTGTCAGATCGTATGTATTTGTATCATTGCATTGTATGAATAAATATAGAGAGATAAGTATTACCACTGAACCACTAATGTATTGTTTTTATTGATCTGTCCCTTTGTTACTAACATAGTAAAGTATATTGTTTGAACCCGGGTGATAAGGGAACGAGAAGTCCCAAACCTATCAAGTAGTGCAAGGCCGTGGGTTTTGGTCTTTACCAAAAATAGTTTTCAGAGTTTTAGTAAAAAGGAAAAAACTTTTTGGGAGGTTAATTCAGTTTCTGTTTAGAAGAAAAGAGAGCGATTAGTTTAGGTGATTAAGTTTAAATTTTTTGTATGGTTTAGTACAGTGGTTTTTCTTTTTCATTTTTTTACGTTTTACAGATTACGTTGATTGGTTGATAGATTTTTGTATTTAAGTATTTGTTATCTGTAGTAAATAAATGTGTATGTCATTTGGACTGGTTGCATTTATGAGGATATTTTAGAAGAAAAATAGCATTTTTGTGAGGTAACAACCATAAGACCAAACGATTATTAATTTTTAAACATAATTGGGAGAGCGTTTTTTTTTTGGATTAATTGAAAATCAGACGAGTTACTTTTGTATTTTTGTTTTGCCTATGATATGATTTTGGATTTTAGTAGATATAAGTATTGTTGTTTTATTGAAATGTGTTGGTGCCAAATGCCTTTTGTTTCATGCTTGAGATAAGATCGGTGCTGGTTACATAAAAATAATTCAAAGTACCGTACTTATTTCAAGAGTAATTGATTTTCATGGTAAGAATTTAGACAGTTTAAAGGGTTTTTGATTTTTTTTTTTGTAGAACAAAATTTTGATTTGGGAAAGTGTTGGTAGATTTTGGGGAATTTTTTTTGTTTGGGTTTTTGGTTTTAAGGTTTTTGAATTGGCTGTAGAGTTGGGTCTTTCATAAAGTGTATTATTTTTTATTTTAAGCAGCAATATAAATGGTATTAAGACTTGATTGATTTACTGTATATTTGGCACTTCCATAAATAAAGTGATTGATGTATAGGCTACTATATGTATGTGTATATTTATAAATTGATATGTGTGTGATATTATTTCAATGAAATGTTTCAAATATGTTAGATGAATATTATAAACAATGTGGTTTTTCAAGTGTGGTATTTTAAGTGCAAAGTGTACGAGATACTTGGTAAAACGATAGAAATTTGTGATCAGCAATTTGTGTTTCTTATTTCCTCGTGAAAAATAAGTCTTCTCGGGTTTCACCTACTAAGCTTAGTTGAGAATACAGTGTTGCCAAGTAGTACGTCTTCTTTGATTGTTTGTATGCATAATCAGCTTTGGAATTCACAAACGTTGCGTTTTGTGCATAATGTGTTACCGGTGTATGTACACACGGTGAGTGTGATGAACTTTCATGTTAATTTAACTTTGGAGTAAGTTGAATGGCTTTGTTTTTGTTTTTACGGATATTTGGGATATCAGAATGCGAATGCTAGACGAAAGACAGTTCAGATGACGGGCAAGTAGAGATGCCGCATCGATAATATTTGTGACGCCTCGATAATAGTTTTGCGTATTGATGGAATTTTTGCAATGGATATCGATCGAGTGATATGTTTCTGTACGGGCCAAGCTCAGGAATTTGCGAGCGTTGCAGTTTTGAGCTGTAAGTGTTACAGCGTGTTACATAGCGAGTCGGGACTGACTCATTTTGCTGCGTCAGGGAATAGACTCTTGTCAGTTTATGTAGGTTGAAGGTGTTTAACTTTTGCAGATATTAAAGCGTTTTAGCTAACGGATATTTGCTAGGTGAAGCAAGCGGTTAACGAACCGGTGTATGCTCATGCGGCAGTATGGCATTGTTTCAAGGTTTATGTTGTTCACCATTGTAGGTTGTATTATGCATGTTTTGCTGATGAGCGAATTCGGCAGTTCTTGGCAAGGCCAAGTTCATTTCTGCTGTAATGAGAGCAGAATATTCTTACGGTACTGTTTATGTTTGTTAATTCATGCGTTTTGGAGTTTGTGAGATTATGATTTTATGTTTATTGAATCTCACATGAGATGAGTTTATGAGTTATGAGTTTAATAATATGTTATTATGGATTTGTTTATGGTATACTGTATGAGTTAGTTTTTAAGTTGAGTTTATTATGTGTGATTATAAGACAGAGTGCACTACGGTGTCGGTACATGTAAGGCTATAGAATTTGGGGGTCTTTTTGCGAATAGTAAGGGGTGGTTTGCTGGGTCTAATGTGATAGACTTGAATATGGCGTTTTGCTCAGTTTCAGACTGCGGCGGTCAATGATCAGTATGTTGTATATGTACCACCGTTAATTGTGACATTGAGTTTGTTTAGCGGCAGTCTGCGTCTATACGAGGCCGGCTTACCGGATATGCGATGAGCCATGGAGAGGATGCAGCAGCAGTGGCAGCCACAGGACCGGGAGCAGATCTTCTGTGACTATTTTTCTGGGACCTCTTACCATGAATGTTGCGGCTCAGCAGATAACAGTGTATGGAAGTGCTCACGGATCTTGGGATGTATTGGATGCCTCGTCAGCGGATAGCAGGTCGCTATCAGAAGAGTGCGCCGGATTCCCCCTACCCAAACTTTATGTTTCCCCATCCCCGTTTTTAGAAAATATTGGACAATGTTAGAATTACGTATAGGATTACATTATTGGGTTATTGGATGTTTTTAGGAATTGTATTTTGTAAATTTTGTTTTGAATGTTTTTTATTGAGTTGTTTATAAATGTATGTGTGAGGTACCTGTTAAGGACTACCCTCAGATGTAGGGCAAATGTCGAGGACGACATTTTTTGGGGCTCCGGTACTGTTATGTTTTGCAGGGTATAGTAAAAATATGTTTTAGTATATTAGTTAAAATTAGAGTTAGTGTTTGGTATGTAAAGGTTTTAACCAGTAAGATGGATGAAGAAGTACGGTATAAACACGGAAATTGTAGCAAGGTCGCGTGATAGGTCATTTAACGCGGAACAAAACAAATGCTACGAAAGCAGCGTTTGTTTTGTTTAAGATGACAACAAGGAAGCTAGACGGGTTATAAAGCATAATCCGAATCTAGAATCAGGGCCAGAGGATTGTGGTCGATGGGCCAGAGTGGAGTGGTCGGGTGACCAGTGAGGGGCTGCGAGTTAGGCCAGTCTGCTGTTAGTGTGTTAGGCCGGAAAAGTTGGGCCGGTTCATTGTGCAAAGTGCGGCCAGGAAATCGAGACGGGAAGATCAGCCCGAAGTTTTGACCAGCGAGATCTCAAGTGACAACATACCGTGTGAGCAAACCAAAGTATTTCAGTCTGTTGTTAGAGTTACGTTATATTCAGAGTTTTGGGGTTATTCAGATAAAAGTAACACGCTTTAGTTACCAATACCGTAATCCAGTCTGTCTTATAAAGGTCTTATAAAAGAAATGTACGAAGATCATAAGTAAAGTCTAGTGTGTCAAACCATAAATATATATTTGAGTTGTATTATTATTATTGTATGAGTATAAATATAGAGAGATAAGTATTCAGTAAGCCACTGAACGACACTGATGCATTGTTTTTATTGATCTGTCTCTTTGCTATTAACACAGTAAAGTATTGTTTGAACCCGGGTGATAAGGGAACTAGAAATCCTAATCCTATCAAGTTGCAGTCAAAGTATTTAGAATACTGACGGTAGGGTTCATGCGGCGGAAGCGCAGTATTCTAACTACCACAACATTGTGAGTTAGTCTTTGGTAAGTTACTTTGTACACTTTTAAATACTTACGTAAAATTAATATAATAGTTTTGTATCCGGAACCCGACTACATTAGAACCTCTCTTAAGAGACCCTGAGACCCGGTTGATCAGAGTTTCCCATAAAAAATAGATTTTTATTCAAAAATAACTTACATATTTCATAAATAAACTAGCAAAATAAGACGTTACTGCAACTCATTTTATTGTATGTACATACATAAACAAATACCAACAAATTAAACATTTTAAAGTTACATAAACTTTGAAAACTGAATTTACATATACTGTATTATTGTTTTTAAAAAACATTTATTTTTTCTGTTCTTTAACTTTCAAAGATTTTTTTAAGACTAGCCTCTCCTTTTTCGTACGTTCATCACGTCTAATGCCGTTGAATCTTTTTGCTGCTCAACATAATGCAATAAAATTTCTGCAGCTTTTTTTGCGAGTCCTCTTTCTGCAACTATGCCGTCTTCATACTCGCAGTCATCTTTACTAGCGATACCGATTATTTCCTCATCTGTAAAAATTCGTTTTCGAGTCCTTCATCACTTTTCGTCATCCATTCCTCTACTTTCTTTAACTGCATTTGGTTCCCACGAGGTAACAATTGCAGATCATGTAAAATGGCTTGATTTTCCATTTCTTCATTTTCTGAATCATTGCTACTCTCAACCAGATTTTCGATAACAGGCCAAACTTTTCTCCACGATTTAACAAAGGTAGAAGAAGAAATTTCCTCAAAAGCAATGGCCAACATAAAAAATACATCCTTGATGTTTATACTCTTCACTTTTTCCAGAAGAGGTAAGTTTTCATCCTCACACCTAAGTAAAATTTCAGAAAGTAACTTACGTCAGTACCGTCTTTTCAAACTCTCTAACACTCCTTGGTCCATAGGCCTATTTTGTGAAATTTTGTATAATGGGAGCAACCGCGTCCGTGAGTAGACTAATTAATGGGGGGAATTACTCTTGCCTTTGCCTTATGTGATTAGTGTTAGTTTAATTTAGTACAGGACTAGCAGAAAGTTGATTTAATAAACGATGTTAAATAATAAACTACCCGTTTAACGCCTTCTTTAAAGAATCTTCTCTCCACCAACCATCCTGACAACGCCCGTAGGCTCGCACGAGAGCCGAAGGCACACCCAACAAGGGAAAACGCCATCGTTGGAGGAGCGGGACTGGCAGCGAGAGGTCAGTTACAAATGGTGTCAAGAAGTGGTCTTAAAAAATATTTTTTTATTATTATAAAAAGTTTAAAGTTTCTTTTTTGAAATATTGGAATATTTAAAGTAAATTTTAAAATGAATAGGAATACAGTAAAGTATAATGAAAAAGTTCAAATAATAATGCAAGGTATTTTTAGAAATATTTTCTGATGCAAATGAAAAGCGATACGCATAAAAAAACAGGCATAGTGTTGTTGCGAATAACACTGGATCAATAGTAGAACCCCGCTCGTCCGCCGTACTGGTTAATCCGACGGTGTTCAAGCCGAAATTAGTGACTTACCGTACATCCCTTCGGGCCATTGTTGTTTACTTGTTATCGCTTGTCCGCTTTAGTGCTCCGTCATCTCTGGTATCATTTCTGTTGTTGTGGGTGTTTTTTATACTGACTGTGCAGTTTCTAGTGTTTACAGGCAGTCTTTGTTATACACGGTTGCGCTTTACGCTATCTCGCTTTTACGCGGTAAATAAAGTCCATGAAAGGTTTTGTATTTGAGCTCAGTTGTTTGGAGTTTAGGCTACAGTTGATAATTTTATAAAATATTGGCATACTTTTTGCCATATCACTCTCCTTCCCTCAAGGTCAATGCTATTATAACAGTACCCCTAACCACCTCTACTTGCTCTGACATTGTCTGGGTTTGTCTATTTTTACAATTTAGTCAGTCACATCAAGTGACTGATCAACTTATTCAGTCTGATTACAAGATCAAGCTATCTTTCCCTGAATTTAGTTACTAAAATTAATTTGAAAAACAAAGCCGTTTGTTTTAATTACTAAAATCCATTTTAATGTAAGCCTACTTGATCAATATCAATAATAAGCTGTACTTATGACTTTCTATTTTTGGCTATCGCGTCAGTCTATAGTCCCCGTTATAAGCGGTTTTGTTTTATACAGCATTTTGCCGGAACACATCTACCGCGTATAACGCACTGTATGTTGGTTTTATGACAGTGTTCTTCTGTGTTCGTTAAAGTGTATTTGTTTTACATTGTGTGTACAGTTGTGTTTTTTTATCATGTCAGGAGTGAACCGTTGATTGTTGGAAAACCCGTCATGGCGTTCGGTTTGTTTCAGCGGATAATTTTCTGTATTTTCCGAAAATCCGACCTTTTTTGCGTTCCGACCATACCCCCAGTGCCAAAGGTGACGGATTAGAGAGGGGTTCTACTGTACTGGGCAAATCTTAAAGTTTGCTGAGGAAAATATTTGAAATTAGATAGTTTTATATTTAACAACTGAATAATATGAGGTATAGAGCCATTGACAACTTTAAAACTTCTAAATTGGGTTAAGATGATGTTTAAAGATATTAATATGCACAAGTGCTACTGTACTATGAGTTGACTAAAGATTTCAAAAATAAGTATTAAAAATATTATTAAACAAATATCAATGATAATACACCAATAAATATTAAACAAAAGGGAAAAATTTGTATTAAAAGAAAAATAATATTAAATATTTACTTTAAATACTAGAAAAAGGAATTTTTTAAATTTGAAAAGAAAGTGTTTTGAAATTTTAAAAATTTAAGTTATGAATAAGAAGTAAATAATATAAAAATTTTTTAGTAAATGTAAGTAACATTAGGCCTATATTGATTATGAAGAGCTTTTTTAATTATGAGAAGGTGAAATTGTGTATTAGGCTACAGCAAATTTAAGTACAATTAAAGAGGGTAAAAAGCTATACATGTAATTTAGTATATATATACAAGGAAAAAGTATAAATTTAGTAGGAGACGAATAATTTAATGCATAATTTAAAACTTAAATAAAGAAATTAAAATTTGTTAAATAGTTTTTAAGAAATGTATTAAAACTCTGCTGGTTTCATAGATGTAAGGAAGGAAAATTAGAAAAAAGGACATTTTGTTAGATTTAAGTAAAAAAAGTGAAATTTGGTTAATCTATATAATTTAAATATCTGCACAAATTAGACTGAAGAAATTGAATGGAGATCGTTTAACTTTATTAGGATCATTACCTATAAGAAAACATGTTTAGTGATATTGAGTTTTTATATTATAAAATGTTGGAATATTTAAGAAGGTAAATGCAAGGACATGCAAATTAAATAAAGTAACTTTTATAAGAAAAATTTAGATAAAACATAAACTTTGGCTTCAGCTTATTATAATAAAAATGATAATGTTTAATTTGAGAAAATATTTTAATAAGGCATGAGGAACTTAACTTCATTTAAACGTAAGGAGTAGGGTACAAAACTTGTCGCCCGGCACACATCAGAGAGGTTTTTCAATCATAACATGACAAAAGACGTGCTACAAGGAGTAACGAGTAGACATATTGGAGTAGTTTAACAGCATGTGAAGCTCAAGTGAAAAAATAAAATGGTACAGCTGTGACAGAGGGAGATGAAAGGTCACAGTTGTAAAGTTGAATGTCCCCAGACAGGCTTGTTGGTTCAGCAGTGGAGCTCCAGCTGTTGTACTCATACAAAATGGGGTATATGGAGAAAAATTGAGAGTTGAAGGGACCCAAGGTCTCTAGATAGAAAGGTTACCTCAAAACATGTAAACAAACTCAAACCCCTCGACCCGTTCCCTGTCCAGTGACGTCATTATAGTATAAAAACTCCGCGCTACCATGAAATATGTATGTTTCGTCGTACAAATCACCTCATTTTTTTTTAAATAGATGTATTAAACTATTTTTGGGGTTGCAGTTTTTTAAAATGATACTTAAGTTACACATTTCAACATTTGTAATTGTAAGAATATATCTTAACCTTTTCAAAAACATTATGTTTATGTCATAAATTTGCAATTTACAATAATAACAAAAGTATAATCATACAAATTTTAATTTATATTTTTACTGACTAAAATTTAAAATAAAAAGCTATCTTGGTAATACATTTTAAATCATATAGGTAACTAAAAAGCAGTCATTAAAATTGTATTTAATATTTTAAAGTAGTATTCTTTGGAAAGCTAAATATAAGTATGACACAAAAATTAAAAACTATAAAGGCTAAATTGAATACACCATTCTAAATACTTATACTTGTATTTTTGTAAGTAAATACTTATAACTAAATGAATGAACCACAAGTATTTGTTTTACTTGTATTTTAAATAAGTATTCTTTTTACTTACTATTAACATTTATTTTAAACTACAAAAATAAACTTATCCTCGTAATTACTTCTTTTTGTGTCAGTAAAGAACGTAATTACTTGTACTTGTAAGTAATTTTGTAAGAACTTGTAAGAAATATTTTTTGAATTGCTAAAATAAAATTCTATTAAACAAATCCCGATTACTAGGAATTGGTTACACACCAATTTTTATACATGTTTTGTTTTAGTAGCATAATTATTTTGATTGTTTTTACAAAACATTATTAATTTGTAAATAACCTAAAATAATTTGTAAATAACAAGCAAAAGATAAATACATCAGAATTAACAAAATAGCATTCTAAAATGTATCTCTCTAAGATAGCCTACATATAAATTGTATGGAGTTTATTTAATTGGGTGGCAGTATTTGTATTGAATATGTAGGCCTATATTTAATATTCCTTGCATCAACTGTAAATAAAATATATTAGGTAGTATATTTGTTTGTTTTTTTTAACACGCTTTGTGTGGGAAGTCTTAAAAGTTATAGCTTTTGCTTATTTTTTATTCAACAGACTCATTAAGTTAAATTGTTGAACAAAAAGTTATTTTCTACAATTTTAATGCAAAAGATAGCCACAGAAACTACTTTTAAATCAAAATATTAAGACAAAAGAAAATTATAATAACACTTTATATGATTAAGTGGGATTATATTATTTACTATTACAATAGAAACAAAAAATATCTAGGCCTACCTGTGAAAAGATATATTAGTTCTTCCTTCTTGTTTTGCTTTTCCATAATAAAATTTGCAAGTTACAACCGCACAAACGGAACCACCTTTAGGTTTATTTATTGATTTTCTATCCATTGTAAATAATATATTTCTTCTACTTTAAACACTTTATATACACTAATTTTAAAAAAAGTTTAAGTTTAAACAAAAAACACAAGCCGTCAAACATTCACAAATGAGTAACGCGTATAAACGTAAACGACAAAACTTTGATCACTGTCTAGTTGTACCAATAACTACGTCACAGCCCCCACTCCACTTTTTTTTATATTTCCCGAATGAGGTAACCTTTTCTATCTAGAGACCTTGGAAGGGACAGACTCTGATGAGGTGGGAGGGGAAGGGTGACACCACCTTATATAACAATGACAACTGGATCTATGTTGATAGTGGTTGTGCTAAGTATTAACTTGCATACTGTACTAACTATAGTTGATGTCTAGAGATGGGAATTACCGTTACATTGTGGTAATAGTCTGCAACGTTCCACGGCGTCTTGGTAATAGGTTGAAATAACGTATTAAATTTGTAACGTATTAATAGGTGGCGGAAAACTGCCGAGGTGTTATTTGACATAACGACCGTTGCAGACGAAATTACTGAAACTATTAATTTAGTAATATGATGTTCCGTTGCGGGCAAGTTACTAGCAGACCGTTGTAGCAAGGTGTATTTATTTATTTAGTGTTTCGTTGCAGACGAGATTACTTTATGAAATGTTTCCGATATTCTTAGGTAATATTATCTGCAGCGTTGCTTGAATATTCCAAGAAACTCATTTATTAACAAAATACATTAAAACAATCATTTTCAGAATGATGAGATATAAACATATTAATATAAAAATAATAATAAAATTTAAACTTAGATTAATTATTGATAACTCAAAATTTAAAAACGTCAAATTTAAATACTCAACTTCAAATTAAAATAAACTTTTAAAAAATATTATTAATTTAATGTAAGGGTTCCAAGCGATATTAATTTATGTTCAAAAGTTACCAAGATTCTCAAGTAATTTCTTGTGCTGCTTTAAGTTTATATTTCGAAGAAAATCTTTACTAAAAAAATGCAATTAAAATTGTCAAAATAATTAGATATAAATAAATATATAATATACAAATCATTAGAAATCAAATGTAAACCTAGAGTAATTATTGAAGACAAAAATTTTAAAAAAACATAATTTTACGTTAAACTTTTAGACTAAATTAAATTGCACAGTGTCAAGTGTTTAATTCAACTATGCCCTAAGGCCTAGGGAAGGATAGTTCTATAAAGCATTTTATTATTTTTTTAAATATTTTATGTCAGCTGTAATTATTATGTCAATGTGCATATCTGCATAGGGGCCTAAGCTATTAATTATGTGTACTCTGTAATGGATTCTTGGATTAAATGAATACAGACACCGGGAAAGGCAAGACAAAATATTTCCTGGAACCTCACACCAAACATCCTGTTTATTCGGGTTTAATAATGTGTAGCTTGTATCTGTGTGTAAGTTAATGCATCCTGTTAATATTGTAACGTATTAACGCAAGCGAAGAAAGTAATCTGTTGGCCGTTTTCTCAAAGGGTATTATTTTTGTCAAGGTATTATTTTTGTCGAGGTATTATTTTGTAATGTAACGATGAGATATGATTACTTGATCATGACTTGGAATTAACACCTCTCTGGAACGTTCGTCAGCCCCCTTCACTGCGTTATCGCTTGACGTTACAAAAATAATAGGGTGTCCTACGTAACGTATTAACGTGGTAATAGTCTGCAACGCATTAATAGTATTATTTTTCCTGTTACGTTAAATAACGCCCACCTCTATTGATGTCACAGTTTAGAGATAACGGAGGGGAGGGGGGAGCCGCTTGAGGCTAAATGTTTATGCCTAAATCAGTCTGTTATAGTAACCTTGGTCCACCACACAGGATAGACTCGCTTGTGTTTGCCTTCTCATTTAGTTTAGTTGTAAGTCCGGGCCAGCAGAGGAATCGATTGTTTTACTTTAATAAACGTTTTGAAGTGAAACAGTTGTTCGTCACCTTATTTGAAGAACCTTCTAACCCACAACCCATCCTGACTACACCTGTACATCCGCAAGAGGACCGGCGGCACACCCAAAAAGGGAAACACACCATTTTATTTGTATTGCGTAAAACTATATGGTCACCTGTAAACCCACAAATACCAAAAATGTTAGATCTCAAAATAAACTGAAACTTATGCCATTGTCTCTACTTTAAGCCGATAGGCTAGACGTAGGAGTAGCATAGCATACATCATACGCAGAATGGCAGTAACTAGGTTCGTGCTTGTACATCTGAGTTTGAGGTTTCAACGGCAAAAGTATACATCCACACTCCAGCTGATTTGAAGGTTTGTTTCATGCTAACAGCCTGAAATTCTGAAAAACAGAAATATTAGCTGGAGTATGGATGGGTGTAAATTTACTATACGACCCTCGGCTGATATTTTTGCAGACGATGACCTTGTTTTACATTCTACTGTAAAATATTGAATACAGGTAAACATACTGTGACTAAACTATAAGTTAGAACTTCAAGCTATTTTTTTTTTTTATTATTCTTGCATTTCTGTTGGCGTACCGTAGGGTTAATAAATTCACGCCTGTGGATGTATACTTCCACTGGTTCCGATTGTAGCAAACTTTAGATGACTGCTTAATAAGTGTACTAGAATTACCATAAATGGATCGAAGAGAACAAACAAGGCAATATACAAATTTAAAAACAATATAATTTTACCTAACCTTTCCTGAACATCAGTAGACTAATATTTAACCATTAACATCATGGTAGATTTAGCAAACAGAAATTAGCTTCATATGGTTATCACGATTAGTGACTATTGAATGGTAATCATTGTAAATCGTTTCTAGGCTTGATTTACAAATTAAATATTTACCGACTACTAACCTGCCGTGAAACAATCGTTCAGTAAACCGCATCAACATTGTAGCCATTACACAGAAATAGTTCTACTAAAAATAAGTTTAGATTCGTGTAGTAAATGTACACAGCAATTGTAAAATATAAAAAGTGCTATCAAATAAACGATAAATGAATATGTTTACATAATGTATTATAACCTAACACCAAAAACAAAAGAATTGAACGTTGCCGTTGCCAATGATTACTTGATCTGTACAAAAAAAGTACTACAAATCAAATCGACGACCGACGCGACGTACGATGAATATAAAATCATATATCGCCATTGCAACTTATTTATAACTACTGTCTTCTCTGCTATATTGAAACCTTCTTCACTCGTTAAAAATACTTCGTACGATTCATTAATAATTATTATTGGTTAGCTTATTAGTCCAGTCAAATAAAGGTTGTAGAGGGAAATGGAAGAAACACAATTTTTGACTTTGTGACCTTGTTTGGACTATAGCCCGTTTACAGTTTAGATAGCATGGACCTTAGGACTTATGGAGACTTGCCGCGCTTCTATCTGACCTAATTACATCGGCTCTTATTCACAACCACATTGAATTATGAATATCCTTTAATGTGTTTAATTCAAGATCCAAATTTCTTCATTTCAGTAACGTACCTCATGTTTAAGTAAACCCCATTACATATTCCTAATAACTAGTTTAAATGAGTTTTATGAGGTTGTGTTGTGATGTTTTCATGCGAGCTACTCTAGCGTAAGATGTAAGATCGTAAGATCTTCGTTTCAAAAATGAATGCGAATGCCTGCCGAGCATGTACCTCCCCTAACCCCAAGGTCACTAAATAGAAAAGGTTACCTCATTCGGGAAATATCAAAAAAAGTGGAGTGGGGGCTGTGACGTAGTTATTGGTACAACTAGACAGTGATCAAGGTTTTGTCGTTTACGTTTATACGCGTTACTCATTTGTGAATGTTTGACGGCTTGTGTTTTTTGTTTAAACTTAAACTTTTTTTAAATTAGTGTATATAAAGTGTTTAAAGTAGAAGAAATATATTATTTACAATGGATAGAAAATCAATTGTATCGGAGTTCATCGTGGGCAAACGCCGAGACAGTGGATTTTATATAAATATATTGATTAGTACGATATTATAAGATACTGTTTAGTATTTAAATATACAATTAAATATCAAAATAAAGATAAAAATGTGATATTTTAATGGATTTTAGTTTCATTTAGATTGTTTGTTTAGTTTTCATTATAATTATTTTAAAACTCATGTATGTTTATGGTTTGCATGGTGTCAAATAATTTGTTTATTGTTATTTTTTTTAAGCGAAAATATGTTTGAAAAATATTAAACAATTCATAGATATGATATATTTTATGTAAAAAATATTATAAACAGCATATCTCTAAGTATATAGATATGTAAGAACTGATGTTTTAATTGAATTTTAATACAGTAAGCATTTTTCGTTGATTTTTGTTTGTGTTTACTTTTAGTTTGTTAATCTAACTTAAAACTAGTGAAAAGATGAAACACTTTTTCGATTTATCACATGATTTCAATACTTCGGCATTATAATGCGAGCCGAAGTAAAAGCTGTTGGTTTTGAAGAATAATAAACGGATTATAAATTTGCTAAGTAAAGTTGCTATGGTAATAAATGTAAACAAACATTGTGTTGCTAAGCAGTTTTTTGTCCGAACAGCTGTTTTCGTGAGTTTTGGTCTTGAGTTCATATAAAAAAGGGTGTTCATTTTTTCCCAAATTTGAAACTTCTGGGAATTTTTTTTCAAAAATGTCTTTCCATAAAAACCTAATTCCAACTATTACGAACATTTTAAAACAAAAAATAGCAAAATCGGTCCAGCCGTTCTTAAGTGATGCTTACCAACGAATAGCATTTAATTTTTATTATATGGATTAAAATGTACTATCGTGATTGCATTTTATTCTGTAAAAAATATTAAATACAATTTTAATGACTGCTTTTTAGTTATATGATTTAAAATGTATTACCAAGATAGCTTTTTATTTTAAATTTTAGTCAGTAAAAATATAAATTAAAATTTGTATGATTATACTTTTGTTATTATTGTAAATTGCAAATTAATGACATAAACATAATGTTTTTGAAAAGGTTAAGATATATTCTTACAATTACAAATGTTGAAATGTGTAACTTAAGTATCATTTAAAAAAACTGCAACCCCAAAAATAGGTTAATACATCTATTTAAAAAAAAATTAGGTAACTTGTACGACGAAACATACGTCTTTCATGGTAGCGCGGTGTTTTTGTACTATAATGACGTCACTGGACAGGGAACGGGTCGAGGGGTTTGAGTTTGTTTACATGACTATGAGGTAACCTTTTCTATCTAGTGACCTTGCCCTAACCCTACTCTTAGGAATTGAGCGGTTTACAGGGGAGCATGAAGAAGGTCCTTATCGATTTTTCGTGTATATCTCGAAAACGATCCGTCCTAGCAATAAGACCATTCTATACAAAGTTAAAGCTGAAAATAGTGCTACAAGATTGATTGTATTCATTTTTTTCGCTATCTCACATTGCGTCACATAGTTTGCAAGGTATCCGCGCTCAAAATTAGCTAATTATTGGAAAAAAAATTGCGTCACGTTTCTTGCCTTATTTGACTAACTAACTCTTCAGCCCGTCATTCTACAACTTCTTTTCTCGTAACTTTTATGTAGGACGAAGTGCTAAAGTGTTAGATAGTCAAATAAGGCAAAAAAAAAACGTGGTGCAAAATTTTTTTTTCAATAATAAACGAATTTTGAGCATGGATATCTCAGAAAATATGTAAGATAGCGCAGCGAAAACATGAATCGAATCAATCTTGTAGCACATTTTTAACCCCGACGCAAACAGAGGGGTGTTATAAGTTTAATCTTTGATTATGGACCTTCTAGATATAGGCCACCTAATGCATTAGGTATTTTGTGAGAGCTTTTGAAGCACAAATTTAAGTGTAGGTTGTGACAGAACAGGATACGCTGATCTTGAAACTTTAAAAGTGGTTATTTTGTTGACGACTAGAATGAGCTACAGTCAACTTACCACCACTAGACAGTAAATTGCCACTTTTACTTTGTTTAATATGTGACATTTTTGTAGTTAAAATTACATCTGTAGATGTATTTTATAAATAATATATTTATCAAGCTATTGATATTATTAAGTAACAAATATACACAAAGTCATTATATAACGTATATTACAAAATCATTACAATATAAAATACAAAGTCTTAAACAAGAACTTTAACTTTAATAATACTGTGATTTGTGATGTGTACTAAAATTTTCTGACTTTTTATTTAGATATTGGGACATTATTACCCACCAAGTAGACTAATGCAGGTGTCTCATTGATTTAACAATAAATGATATCATGTTTATGTACACACAGTATTTCCAATAAAAAATAATTTTAATTAATTTAATTAGCTTTAGTAATGTACTATCAATGGGAGGGTTAGCCTATGTATTAAACAATTGATATTAAAATGTTTATCTACAGAAATTAAGTGCAAACACAAAATAGTTAAATAAAATACCGAAGTAATTTATTATCAATGGAGATGTGGGTAACTTATAAATTAAACAATTAATATTAAATTGAATTCTTACATACATTATTTACAAACACTAAATAGTTACACTGATTTAAATAAAAACCCGAACCACAAAACAAGAAACAAAAACAATAACTAAGCAACTAAATTGTAAGTTATGTTTAATACGTTACCCTTATGTACATTTCGATGACATGGTCATCATCCTCTGAGGGTTTTAACACTACTCCCTCTATGGAGTAGCTTATTAATTAAACAATTAATATTCAAATGAATATGTGCAGAAATTATTTAGAAACACAACATAGTTAAATAAAATAGTAATTTACTATCAATATGGGAGGTAGCTTATGCATTAAATAATTTAAATATTAAAATGAATATGTACAGAAATTATTTACAAACACAACATAGTTAAATAAAATAGTAATTTACTATCAATGGGGGTAAATGAAACAATTAATATTAAAATGAATACGTACAGAAATTATTTACAAACACAACGTAGTTAAATAAAATAGTAATTTACTATCAATAAGGGAGGTAGCTTATGCATTAAATAATTTAAATATTGAAATGAATATGTACAGAAATTATTTTACAAACACATCACAGTTAAATGAAATAGTAATTTATTTTCTGTAGGAATCTAGTCTATTAGCTTCCGAACATCTATATTTCATCACTAGAAAATTAATATCTTGAAAAACAATAATCACATGCGCGCTGAAAACGACCAATCTTTCACACTTCCGTCCAAATATCAACGGCGAACATGCAAAGTGTTCGTTGAAAAAACAGACAGGAGATGGATATTACGCGTGCACCCCCTACATATTACGAATGCATTGCGCACGAGCCGCGCAGCGCGCAAGTGTGTACACACCTTAAAACTTACCGTAACTGAATATTCAGTAATAAGTTCGATTCAATTTTGTTCAGTTCTACATTGGAGGAAAGTAGTATAATTAATAACAATGGTTCGTTTTCAGTTCAATTGTTCTTTTTAAGGAGAACGTGCCTATAACAACACAGTTTTAGGTTAAGCCTGTTGAATCAACACATGTCTCTTTAATGAATTTACATTATTTTATTAATTACTATTGCAAACATTTTAACTAATAAAAAAATGTAGAAGCAAAAATCTTGTCTTATTTAATAATTCAGCATGGTCTTAAACGTTTGGTGACCCTATTGATAACTATTTCTGGAGATCTACCGGGCCCATTTTCGTGCGGTTTGTGCTAAATGAAAGAAATTGTAATTACTGTATTATAAAAAAAATATGAAATATCTATTTTATTTCATCGTTGTATTTATGCTTGCACTTTTTTGTTTTTGTTTGTTTTAGGTTACAAACCTGTTTATATCTATTTACAGAGATTAATTTTGCCCTAGGACATTTTTATTTTTTACTAACTTATCTGAAAAGCCGACGTCGGGAGATATCTTTTCAACACAACGCTTTTTTAGGTTAGATTAATAATATAAAAGCAAACACAATAACAAAATCAAAGAATTAACGTAAAAAATTTATTGTGTTATAATGCAAAAATCTGTTCCGTTTTCGAAACATCGTTTCCTTTTCCGGCTAGTTAACAATTTTATCTTAGTCCACGATAAACAAAATGATTTCCTAAAACTGAATTAAATCTGACCGAGTAGGCCTACTTAAATTATTATCAGTATGTGTGTGTGTGTGTGTGTGTGTGTGTGTGTGTGTGTGTGTGTGTGTGTGTGTGTGTGTGTGCGTGTGTGTGTAAGTATGTGACCCGCTTATAACTTTTGAACGGCTTAACCGATTGGATCCTACCAAACGGCGTTCTAAAGAGTTCCATCAAACTTAGATTTCCTGAAAATTTCAACTAATTCGGACCGGTAGGTTCTGAGAAATTAAAAAAAAAACTAAGAAATACATTTTTTTCAAATCAGGTTTTTTTGGAATAACTTTTAAACAGCTTTACCGATCAATTCCAAAATTTAATCAGCTTTTAACCTTGAAAAGCGACGTCGATCGCTACCAGTCCGGTCAAAATCGGTTAATTCGTTCATGAGATATCGTGAACGAAAGAAAATTAAAAAAAGCGTTTTTTCTCAATTTCTCCGAAATTTTTCATCAGAAAAATTTTTGTTGTCGATTCTTTCAATGGACTCGAAAAACTGCATCGATTGCCGCAAATCACATAAAAATCGGTTGATCCATTCGCGAGATATCGTGAACGAAAGAAAATAAAAAAGTGTTTTTCCTCAATTTCTCCGAAACTGTTCATCTGAAAAATTTTTGTTGTTGATTCTTTCAATGGAATTAAAAAACTGCATCGATTGCCGCAAATCGCATAAAAATCGGTTGATTCATACAAAAGTTATGGCAGTTCAAAATTTCCAAAAATAGTGTTTGTTGTAATTAAACTTAGCGGAAAGTTACATGGATCAAAATTTAGGGTCAACCGTTTTCCAAATTTTTTTAATATGTGTGAATGTAAACGAAGCAAAATAATTTTAAAATGTTTGTTCAAGTTCATAAGTTACTTCTTTTCATTTTTTCTTTATTTTGAGTGTAGGCTGATATAAATAGTAATAGAGACAGAAAGTCCAGAAAGCGTGGTAGTTTTGTAATACTTAAACACATGTGAATATACAAGGAAACTTCAGTTTCTCATTTTGAAAACAGTATAAAATAAACAAACTTTAAAAAAACCCAAACTGACTTCGGAAAATAACAATAAAGACACTAAAAAGTGAAAAATAATTTAATTGGGTATACAATTAGGTAACAATAACTCTATTACGAAGTATTTATATAACTATATTCCGATCTCACAATTCCTATAAGAACCTATTCATGTTTTATTTTAAAATAACAAATTATTATATTTACTGCAAAACTATTTGAAATCGGTCCAAGCCCTAGATGAATTTAATACAGTAAGTATTTTCGAAGATTTTTATTTGAGTGAACCCCCAAATTTACACTATTTTTATGTTTTAAAATTAAAATATCGAAAAAAAACCTTGCTTAGGGTGCGTCTATGACCATATAAGAACATATGTACCTTTAAAATTTTGTATTTGTATATAAAGTAGTTTTGCTCTATGATGATTCTCTGTCAATTAGTCAGGACACAGCCGCTTAAATATATACGTAGATGAATATTCACTAAATCACATTTTCGATAACATCACATTCATTTAAAAATAAATAATATTTTTAATTTAACTAACATTTTTGTGCATATTAAAATAGGCTTATAATAAATCATATAAAACAATTTTAACAATCTTATAAAAATCGATTTTCAGATTTTCTGAAAAATGGTGTGGCTTATGTAATAAAAACATACATGGGACCACCTCGGGATCTACCTTAATATAATACAATTTAAATTATCCAAATTGGTTAAGCCGTTTTCGAGAAATAAGTGAACATTTATAACACAACTAGCTGAATACCCGTGCTTCGCTACAGGGAATTTGTGTTTTGCATCACAATGTTACATACAGTAATTGTAATATTTTTCTTTCATTTTCTTCCATCTATTATTTTACGAAAGTGAATTATTACATGTATTTTCAATTAGTTTGGTATTTATTGTTCACTGGCGGCCCGTCAATCGTCTTCGTCTCGGTATATGTGCTGAATAAATAAAATCAACAAACAAATTTAAAATTCAGAGTGAAGATCGTCTTCTTTTTCAATCCCTAAATATACAAACTGGTAAATCACAGTCTGAGCTGGATGTTTGCAGATCAACCAGTTACGTCTTAAATATTTGAATGCATAGATCGGTATAGTTTTGATCAACTTATGTCTGACATATTTTCTTAAAATTAATAAGTGTTAAATTTCAGCTCCCTAACTTTAAGGAAAGAACACCAATTAGTATTTATTGTTTTTATAGGCCAAATATTTTAAAATCCTTTCTAATTGCACTTCTAGCGCTTATGAGCAATATGTGTACCAAATTTCATGTTCCTAGGTGGTATAGTTTTAGAGATACTGTGATCAGTGAGTGAGTGGGTTTTCGATTTGATATACTCGTATAATGATTCAGTAAGACGCATACATTGATGGCAATATTATAAACATCGTTTTTCAGATTTTCTGAAAACTAGTATGGCTTATGTAATAACAAAATATATGAGACCACCTTGGAATCTACCTTAATAGAATACAATTTAATTTATCTAAATTGGTTAAGCCGTTTTCGAAAAATCTGTGAACATTCATAACAGAAAATCCGTAAGATGCATACATTAATGGCATTCTTATACACATCGTAAGATGTTTATATGCCATTAAAAGTATATGTCCGCCTCGGAATCTACTTTAATAGAATACAATTTAAATTATCCAAATCGGTTAAGCCATTTCCGTTGAACATAGAACCTCCTCCTTTTTTTGAAGTCGGTTAAAAAACATTAACTTAATTAATCTAGACAAAATACAAAATAAATCATCCGGGAAATAGAAATAGGTTTTATAAACTATTTCGCTCACAACAATGCGAGAGGAGCAAGACTTATTTTGCCGCCACTAGGAGTGCACCAAACGTTTACCTTTATTGCACCGACCGACAATAGTTCAAAAAATGAAATAGCTGGCAAACCATCGATTTTTGTAAGTGCTGTAATAGTCCCTTCATTCCGTGGGAAAGGAATTTCGATGATAGGTGAGAGACGAGGAGTGTTTACGCCCAAAATTATACTTTAAAAAACGATAACGCGTAGGTCTTAATAACCGGAGTAAATGTTAAATTGATTTTTTGTACATTGAGTAAAATTATTAAAACTTTGTTTTATAGAAATTAAGAAAGATAAATCCATGTTTCCAAGTTATAACAAAAATAATAAAATCCTAGTTAATAGTAAACAATAGTTGAATTAGTTCAGCTAAACAACAAACATTCTTCAATAATTATAATAATTCGTACTCATACTTACCTTGTCTGTAATATTGACTTTTGTTTTAAATATAATTAATTGTAAAATGAAAATGTTATGGGTTTACTGCCGCCATCTTGAAATGGGACACTGTAAGTCAAACATATTTAAATGATGTAAACAGATAAAACAGCCGATTCAGATAACCAACTTAGCAATACAATTTTAGGTTAGGCCTGGTTAATTTTAATTTAATTGTCTTAAAAAAGGCAATATATACACATAAGTTTTGTTTTCTGCAAATCTATGGGACAGTACCTTTCGAATGATATTAGCTTCATTACTCTCCTTTTATAATAAATACTAAAAAAAGGTACTACAAACTTCTATGTTCAAGTATTAATATAATGATTACTAAACAACAAAATTGAAATAAAAATTTTAAAAAAATAAAAATTTTGTTTCATGTTAAAAAAATCCAATTAATTATTAATAATGTCCTAATTGCGTAATAAGCTAAGAGTGCACATAAATTACGAATATTAGTAATCGGATAGATATAATCGGTCAATCGGAAAGGATAGTCTTAGCAACTTTAATCACAAAGAAATGTTATACTCTCAGTTAATTATCTTTATTTTAATTTATGTTTGTGAAATTAAATAGGAAAGGAAGACTTTTCTTACTGTACTTATGTTTAATACCTATTTTTAAATTTAATGTGTTCCAAATATTATTGTTATAACGGTTAGTCATAACAGTATTGTCTTTGAATTTGTAATAAGTAAAAATATAAATGTTACATTAAAACATAATTAGGACTTGTTAAAGTTAGTCCTACCTAAATACATAAGTGCATGCTACATTCAGTTTTAGTCCATTTAAAAACGCGGGCTATGACTTCAGGAAATGCCTCTCGGACCAGACCATTGTACTTTTTGTTTTTTGGGTCGCTGATTCCGAAAATTGGGGTCCCGCGACTCTAAAATCCCGGCGCCATCCCTCAAAATGCAAAAACCACCCTTTTTAGGGTTTTTTTTTCACAACAACGTTAATGACACCTCCAAATAATGTTATGTAGTGCACAAATTATGATTAACATTTAGATTTAGTAGTCCCATAGAAACCGACCAAGAAATGCACCACAAGGGTTCACCGTAGGGGGTGAAACCACCCATAATGTGACGAAAAATTAGGAAATGACAGAAAATAAAATGTTTCCTCTACTTTTTGGTGGGAGATAAAATGAATGGGGTCGTGAGATTATTTGAAGTAGTTTTCAACCCCTTGGGGGTGCAATATTACCCTGTTAAAAAGATGAAACGTACGCAAAAATGAAAAGTCATAAAGTCTTATTCCTCACTGTTTTATATGCGTTTTGATGCAAAGGGATAAAAAAACACGGAAATTTCTTATCTCACACCAGTAGATTCAAATTGAATCTCCCGCCTGATGAACGGGGAGTAACGTTCCCTAGATAAGTGGCAAGACCCTAGGTAGGCAGATCTCTAGACATTCTCCTACAGGCCCGGTATCCTTAATGTATTCATTCGCACTCATTTCCTCAGTTTTTCCTGTATTTGATGGCAATTTAGGGTTGGTTCTCACCCCCTACCCCCCTATAGTGTTGAAACTATGCGAATCAATTTTGAGAGCTCCTCCACTTGAACACCCATCTAAAAGTGAAAAATGTTATGTTTTGGAATGTGTAATAAAGATATATTTAATATATTAGTTATTAAAGTTAGTGTTTTGTATGTAAAGGTATTAACCAGCAAGGCAGACCAGGAAGTATACTTTAAGTACGGAAATAGTAGCAAGGTTATAAACGCGGAACACGGAACTCGCGTTGCTATGGTTTGTTTAGGAGATGACAATAAGGAAGCGATGGATGGGATATATACTTACTGGAGCTTAACATAGATTCAGGGCCAGTCTGTTGTGAAGGTTTTGTGCCGGAAGTTAGGCCAGTTCGTTGGGAAAAGAGACGGGGATTTACGATCAGCTCGAAGTTTGGACCATTGGGACGAGATCTCAAGTGAAGGAATTACCTGTTGAAGACAACACACTGAGTGAGCAAAGCAAAGTATTTTGGTCTATTGTTTAAGTCACATTGTATTCAGAGTTTTGAGGTTATTCACATAAACGTAACACGCTTTAGTTGCCGGTACCGTAATCCAGTATGGCTTGTAAAGGTCAATACCTAGTAAAAGAAATGTATGTAGCATAAGTAAAGGCTAATGTATCAAACCGTATATATTTGTATTATTGTATTGTGTAAGTAAATATAGAAATAAGTATTGCCACTGAACCACTGGATGCATTATTATTGAACTGTTCATAGACAAATTAGAGTTTGAACCCGAACAACAAGTGTAGTATTTTCAACCCTAATAAAAGACAATTTTTCCGGAACTTTGAAATTTCTTACACATTTAGGGGTGGTTTCACCCTCTAAGGGGGTAAAAAAATTTCTACTATTGCTCTCCAAAGATGTTCATCAGAATTAACGATAAAGAAAATAGGCTTTCATTTCAGCTCATTTTATCCCTGAACTTGAACGCAATTTGAGGGTAATTTGCACCCCCAAGGGGTTGAAAACTACTTCAGATAATCTCACGACCCCGTTCATTTCACATACAGTAGTTTAAAAAATCCCATATTAGTCATTGTTACCATAGGAAAATAGTAGTTACAAATATTGGTTCGAATCAAGATTCATACAAGTGTGAATTGTGAAACTGTTCCGAGAAAATAACTTGCTTGATGTTTTGAAGGCTAGAAGGTAAGATTTTTAAAGAGTCTCGTCAACTGGTTACTACAACAGTCCACATAGTTGTAGTGCAACAACAAGCGACGATAAGCTACAATGCGATGCACGAATCATACTTTTATACTAGTACTAGTATTGGAGCTTGACCAGTGGAAAGAAATTTCACATATGACGTAGTGAGTTGTCAAGCTACATCGATAATGGAAAATAAGAAACTAAAAATCATTATTTCTAAATATAAATATAAAAACACAGAATACAATTCTCATAAAAATACGTTTAATTGTCAGAGAGCGTCGTCAACTTCAATGACATATGAGCTACTACTAAATTATAAATAAGGAAACAAGGGTTTATATTTATACCCTCTCAACCAATTGGGCTAACAATAACAACATAATAGGCAATGCAACGTATTTGAATTCCACTACCCAGTTCAATTAGTTCAGGTTTAGTTACATACCTTACTCGTAGAATATCCTAGAAATTAACCACTTTTTCTCAGTATTCTTTATTTTTATACATAATATAATTGTATTAATTTTAACTATAAGCCTTTAGGTTGTCTTTTTATTTTTATATTTTTAGAAATAAAATTTTTTAGAATCAAGCTCGATTGTATTCAATAAACATTATGTTAAAAAAGCCTGCATATTACTTTTATTTTCTTAATTTTTATTTTACATGATTTCGTGTTAACAGTATAGATTTTAAATAAGATGTCTTTTAATAATTAAGATTTTTAATTTGATATATCTTAAAAATATTGTTAGACGTTCTTCAGGTGACATAGTTTCCCTGAAATTGTTGTATTTAACCATACACTCTTATATTTTTTATAGAATATTTCGAAAGGTGTCCTTCTGCATACGAAAATAAGATAAATAAATTATGTTCTCACTATCCTGAAGATCATTGTAAAAAAAATCGCTCTACTTCCTTTTATCAGCTAAAATATTATTCGCCATTCTGTTATCCTTTTCTTGGATCTTCTCTGACTAATGAGAGGTGAATCAAGGGCTAAAAGTGTCATAAAATCAAAAGACATTGCATCAGACGATTGAAAGCAAACTGACTAGTACCTAGTCAGCGACTACTGAGTACTGGCCAAGATGTCACACAATGTCGTTGGCAGAGAACTTTTTGTCGTGCAATTTCATACTACAATCCGTCACGTGTTGTCACGCTTTATCTTCGTAGGTTGTTGTTGCTTACAGTCAATGCTTCCTAAACATACAGGAGGTATTGTTCCAGTGGACCCTCAAGGTGAGATGTCTATGAGGTGTATTATAATCAAAGATAGAATCTACTTATTGGTAGACCTAACCAGTATGGCCAAATGCAGTCAATCAAGGTATGTAGACGACAAAGTATGTTAGGTTGCGAGCTTGAATATGCGCAAATGTCATAGGTGTGAGCGGACGCCATAGAACGAATAACAACATTGAAAAATATAATATTATAACCTTTGTAGTTTCTGCATAATTAAAACATCTGAACTAATTATTTTCATAATTAGCTGTAGTGATATGTCGTTAAATATTTTGTTGACATTTAAATTTACTTCAAACTCAACCCTACTATATAAATGTAATTAAAATATAGACATAATTAAAACAATAATGACGTTCTCAAGAATTTGTATAAATACTTAAGCCTATTTTAAATAATTTTTGTCTATCTAGAACACAAATTAATATGCATAGTAAACTGATAGCGAAAGTAACATTGTTTGAACTCATACTATGACCGCCTAAATACAATCTTTCAATAAAACAAAATGCGACGGAATAAAATTTATAATTCAGGACTCTATAACAAGGGCTATACCATTTTGCTCATCCACTGTGACCCAGTATCGATCGCCTGTGACGTCACCGCGCCAACTCTACAGCAGTGAGGAATATTTCAGTATTCACCGCCTCGCACTCATTTAAAAACGATTTCATAATGATTTAATCATTTTTCACAAATCGGTGAATTGAAAAGTTTAAATCAACTCACTATCTACAAATAAAACAAAATTCGACGGAATAAAACACTATACTAATAATATTTACTGAAAAAAAAACTAAAAGTATGACACCCCTCACAACAAAATTAAAAGCTTAATTTAAAACTGAATACGTGAACTGCAAATCTTAACATATATTTGTGTTGTTTTGCTTTATGCGTAGCGGGATCTCACGGCTGTGACGTCACCACTCCCCTTTCCTCATGCTGCCCTAACTCAGGACTCTATAACAAGGGCTATACCATTTTGCTCATCCACGGTGACCCAGTATCGATCGCCTGTGATGTCACCTCGCCAACTCTACAGCAGTGGGAAATATTTCAGTATTCACCACCTCACGCTCATTTAAAAACGATTTCATAAAGATTTAATCATTTTATCACAAATCGGTAAATTGAAAAGTTTAGATCAACTCGTTATCTACAACTTTCCCGCTGGAAATTTGTTTCTAATCAAAAATAAAAAAACTTCCTCGCTTAGTGACTTTTCCATGTCAGTCTGTGATAATTCTCAAATATTTTCAATTATTAAAATTCGAAATACGTGTTAAAATAAAAGTTATTTATACTGTTAAAATTCGTACTTTATATAGCTTAAGAATATGTATGTTTTATTTTACTGAAGCTTTTCCGTCGAGTTACAACAGCGAGTAAACGACAGCGCGCACAAGAAGTCCGCTGCTGTAGTCTGTGCAGTTGACATCGCAATGACGTCAGAGCTACGCTCGGGTGGGACTGGCGGCACCGTGCTGAGATTAAAGAAACAGTACTGCCCTTGTATTGTTATAGAGCCCTGGCCCTAACTGGCAAACATCGAAGCTGCGCAAGGTTTATAGACAGTAAAGGTTGCCTCATTCAAATTATATTTTAAAAAAATGGAGTGGGAATAAATGAAGCTGTGGCGTAGGCTGTAGTACATACGACACACTGATCAAGGTTTTGTCGTTTATAGACCTACGCGTTACTCATTCGTAAATGCTTTACGGCTTGTGTTTTTTGTTTAAACTTTTTTAAATTATATAAAGTGTTTTAAGTAGAACAAATATTTAATATGGCTACAATATCAATGAATAAACCTAAAGGTGGTTCCGTTTGCGCGGTTTCAACTTGCGTTTGTTATTATGAAAAAGCAAAACAAGAAGGAAGAACTAACATATCTTTTCACAGGTAGGCCTAGGTCTTTTTTTGTTTCTATTGTAATAGTAAATAATATAATCCCACTTGCTCATATAAAATGTTATTAACATTTTTTTCTCTTAATATTATGATTTAAAAGTAGTCTCTGTAGCTATCTGTTGAATTAATTAAAATTATAGAAGATAACTTTTTGTTCACCAATTTAACTTAATATCTTTGCACCAAGTTAATTGTTTTACCCTTCAGCAATTAATATGTTAACTCAGTCTATCTGATTTTATAGTTTTTAATTTGTGTGCCATACGGTATTTATATTTATGTTTCCAAAGAATCTTACTTACCAGAAACAATGGATACAGAAATGTAAATGAGCCGACAAATAGAATCCTAGTTCAGCCTTCATATGTTCTGTGCATTTTAGTGATGACGATTTTAACCAGATTTATAAGCTGAACTGAAGAATTGAAAGGCTGTTAAAAAAATCACAAAACATCAAGTTTCCAAAGGATCTGGAGTTGTAAAACAGTTGACAAACAAAATTATCCGTCATATGGAAAATGAAAAAAATATAAACCTGTAGTTCAGAGCTATATCAAACAAAGATTATTTAATTAAACATGTTTTTTTCACTTGTAATTAAATTAAATTAACCCTTGCTGAGGAATTTTGTAAGCGGAAAATTAAAAATAATAATAAAAGATTATTTATTCGAATGAGGTACAGTATTTAAATCAACATGCAAGTTTACTTGCCAAAAAACGTAAAGCAAAACTCCAACTTCAAAAGTTTCAAAGACGATGCTATGGGCCATAACATTAAATCTATAAACATTATTATTGTATAGGTGAGTTTATTATAATTATTATTATTGCAAATTACCAATTACCATATATTAACATTGTTAAATTTTTCTCATTTTAGTCTTGTTAAAAATATAAATTAAAATTTGTTTGATTGTACTTTTATTATTATTATATATCAAAATGTATTAACATGATTGCATTTTTTCTCAGTTTATTCTGTAAAAATATTAAATACAATTTTAATGACTGCTTTTTCATTATATGATTAAAAATATAAATTAAAATTTGTATGACAATAATTTTGATATTATTATTAATTGCAAATTACTGTAATGGCATAAACATAATATTTTTGAAATTTTTCAGATATTTTCATACAATTACAAAATTTAATATTGAAATGTGTAAAGTATCATTATTTAAAACTGCAACCCCAAAAAATAGTTAATAGGGCCTACATCTATTTTAAACAAAATGAGGTGACTTGTACGACGAAACATACATCTCCCGTGGTAGCGCGGCGATTTTGTACTACAGTGACGTCACTGGACAGAGAATGGTGCGGTGTGGTTCGAGTTTGTTTACATGATTATTAGGCAACATTTACTGTTTATAAACCTTGGAACTGCGTACCATAAAATATTGTCCATATACCTTGCACTCAATGATTGGTGAATAAAATTGATACTTTTCTATTTCTACTTACCTCAACATCAACATAATATTAGGTGCACAATATCGTCAGCTGTGAGCTGATTCTGATTGCGACGACCGAGTTTCGTTCAGTTGGGATAGTTAACCTTGTATTTTAATTACATGTTAATTAATTTCTCAAACTTACTTTCATCCAAGGGGGATTATCAAAAGTAAGTATTTTTTAAAGGAAGGTGTAACCAACTGTAAATTCTGTTAAATATTTATTTCTTACTTTAAATATGGATTATTTTTTTTTGGCGTATTATTCGTCACTTATAACACAGAATTTGGCATAAATTTACTATTCGACCCTAGCCTAATATTTTTGCAGACAACGATGTTGTTTTACATTCTACTATTAAATGTTGAATACAGGTAAACATACTATGACTAAATAATATAGGTTAGAACCTTTTAGGTTTTTTTTATTATTTTTGCATTTCTGTTGCCATAGGTTAGCCTAGGGTCGAATAGTAAACTTGCGCTTAAAACTAGTCAGTTTTTAATCATCCTATATAAGTTGTAGCACTTCTTATTTTCCTAAAAGACGCCTTCAGCTTGTGCTATTTCAACAAGTAGGCCTAGTGTTATTCTAAAAGTTAGCAAACCTTTTAAATAACCTAAATGATGCAATATTGTACTATAGGTACAATGGGTGAATTCACAGCTTGTTTCTACATTTCGTAAAGCTATACGCATATCGCTTAAATAATAAACAGATTTATATATAATTTGTAAAAAATAACATCATCCAAAACATAAAATTTGTATAATTATATTACTACGTATGACATCACACTCATTACGGCTATAAGTTTCCAATTTGTAAACTACACGCTTATCGCCTATTTAATGTATTGGTGCAAATTGAAAAAACTAAATATGTTATCAACCTAAACATGAAATTTGTATAGCCTATTTAGTTACTAAAACACTTCATAAAAAGTAAAGCCCAAACCTTCCCAGTTTAAACTCACATTCATTCAATTACAATGTGATTAGGTTGGCAGCACTAATCTCTTTCCTAAAAAAAAACTGTTGTGTGCAAAGATATCATCAGAAAGGTGTATTGTAAACTTAAACCCTTTTAACTTCCAACTAACTTAGGCTGTGCGATATTTTAAGGTTATATTTTTAATAGGCCTATAACCAAAATTATCCTTTTAATATATAGGGCTAGTTGAGGTATAGCCTATAGACCTTGTTTTGTTTGGTTTATGGTTGTTATTTCAGTCATTGCAGCTGATGATAAACGTTTTTGTGAACCACTACTTGTTGAAATAGCATCTTCTGAGGAAGTGTAACCAACTTATTATATTTAGATAAAAACTAGAAACATACTGTGATTGTAATCTGTAAGTTAGTTTACGTTCATAAAAATTTATTGTCTTAGAATTAGTAGCTTGTATTATGTATTAAAGTATGACTTAGGTCTTGTAGTTTACAATTATGGCGGTCATCTATTTAGTTTAATATTTATTAATATAAAGTATAGTTTTTGGTATTTGTAAACTTAAATGTTAGGACTGTATATAATCAATTTAAACACAATAAAGCACTAAGTTTCTTTAGACAGTTTATTTAAACAGTAACGAAGGAAACATAATATTCTCATAGTGGAGTGGCAATACAAGCTGCGATAAGCGTGACAGAGCAAAGAGGGCTGTGAGTAAAGAAGTGACACCATATAGTAGTGCGAAGATAGGAGCGACAACTACGTCACAATTTTCTGCTGTTTTTTGTTGTGTTCACTAGTGACTTATGTTTTTTTATTTTTTTGTCTCTTCCGCACAATGAATTTCTTATTAATGGAAAATTCTTAATTGAATATTTCTATCTGTCTCCTACATAATATTATAGTTGACAAGTAAGGCTTCGATTTCAATTTGGAGCAAATTCCATCTTTTCCCAATTCTTTATGCGTCCTTGACACCGAAAGATCAAGAAAATACAATAGGTCGACAAATAATGCAACATTTGTAAGAGAAACATTCAAAATGTTTGTTTGCCAAAATAAAGTTGAATTGAATTGTAATGTTAAAAAAGAATTATGTAAAACACACGAATAAAAATAAATTTTGTAATGTGATAATTAGGATCAATTAACAAATGGGAAATTTTTATTTAAAATACGGCAACACTTGAAGCTTTTCTTTTATTTACATAGCTTTTAATGTTTAATTTTTGTTTTTGCGAATTAATACTAAACAATAATAATTACTTGACAAGAAATGTCTGTTATGAAATTAAATTTTTAATGAGAGGTTGTCTATCATTTTCGTTGTTAGTAGTAATTAAATTATTTTAATTATTTAGGGTAATGTACTGTTACTTTTGTTATTTTAACAAAATTTTGAATTTTATGGAGAGACATCCTCTGATTTTTAAATTTAATTTCTATATAATAAATAATGCATTTAATTATAAATCTTATTTAGAAATGTACTATT
Source organism: Philaenus spumarius (assembly GCA_018207615.1). Taxonomy (NCBI): domain Eukaryota; kingdom Metazoa; phylum Arthropoda; class Insecta; order Hemiptera; family Aphrophoridae; genus Philaenus; species Philaenus spumarius. The sequence goes on along the minus strand of JAGFPH010002866.1, from coordinate 94,810 downwards.
ATAATTTATTTAAAGTTAGTTGCTTTCTTGTTAATACCATTTTTGACAAACACTTCACAAATAAACAGTTTTACATCCATTTTAATTCAGACAAAACCATCAGCGATAATAGCAACAAAAACAAGTACTATGTTTGATTCCTTCGTTCTTATCGCTGGTCTTAGTGCTCTTTGTAGCATTGCTCTTCTCCCCACTATGCGATGTTATATTGAAGTGCATGTGTTTGTATTCGTCGCTCTACTTGTATTCTTCCCTTGTATCGCCGCTTCACTATGCGGTTACCCTAAGGGAAAAATAATTAAACATGCAGAATTTATAAATGGCAATATAATCAAAATATTTCCACAGCTAAAGAAAATGGATAATAGGCCTACAAATAAATTGCTGAATAACAAACTTGTCTTGTGCAGAGTCTGTTAATTTTTGTTGCTGTTTTATTTTCTTCTTTTTTCTTCTTTTTTTGTGTGAAATAGCATGAAAACCCCTACCAACACAATTATTCAATCTAATTACTTGATGTTGAGAAATCTAACATTCAAAGTTCAATAGGCCTACCATATAGAGCCTATTAGATAAAAAGTTGTATAATTGGTGAATGATATTAGATCAATATTTTGGCCTATTTGTCATCACCTTTCACAGTTGAACTGTAAATATATATACAAAACAAACTTAGGTCTACATTTTAGTATTTAACATATCAGAACGATATACATAATTTCTTTAAAAACTTATAATATTATAAAGAGATTTGAAAATAAAATTGTTAGCCTTTACTTAATTAAATAAAATGTTAACTATTTTCCTGCTTTTCAACATTAGACCACTTTCACTTCCAAAAGGAAGTTTCACTTTTAATTAACAAAATTAATTAAAATCGGTTAGGGCCTAATTTGAAGACATGTGCTAACTTTGCAGACTCCAGCAAAACAACTACGGCATTAAGTTATTTAATATATCTTTATTTACGTTATTTAATATAGTTATTTAAGACATATTTAAATTATCTTTTATCTTGGTAATTGTTTACTACTACTTTGTCAGAAGCAAATCTTCCCATATTGACATATGTTTTGTATTTTATTTATGTATTCTAACAATGAATTAACATGATTAAAGGCCCGGACAAATAAATTCATTCTAAAAATTTTTTTTAAAAATATAGCCTGAAGTTCTAACTTATAGTCTCTGTTCCAATATGTTTCAAGTAAATGTTCCCATATTGAGATATTTTATATGTTTATATATATATTCTAGCAATTAATTAACATAATTAAAGGCACGGAAAAAAAAATATGAATGAGTAACTTACTTTAGAAATCGTCATCTGATAAAGAACTAGTGACGCTTGTTGACAGTTTATCACACGGTACTGGAACATTCCTGCACTCCGGACATTTTTTCGACTGTCGCAAAACGCCGTGTTTGTACAAGAAATTTTGCAATGTAAGTTCATTTTCGGTGGGGATTATAAACTGCGTCAACGTTAGACTACGGTTATAACACAAAAAGGATTGTAGCTATTGCAAGACGCCAAGACAACTTAATATAACCGTCCGAATCTGACCTCCACTTTTAACAAACCTACCTACCTTATCTTGTTTACTGTTCTGGCTCTTCAAACATGTTTATTTGTCGATTTAAGTCCATTAGCGATAAGGGTTATTGTTTACTATTATGCCTACTTCTTTTGCTTGACACATACTGGGACTACACACTGTAAGTTAGAACTTCAGGCAATTTTTTTTTCTTTTTCATTTTTTCATGGATATTTATTTTTCCGGGCCTTTATTCATGTTAGTTCATTGTTAAAATATATAAATATGAAACATATTTCAATACGGAAAGATTTGCTTCTGACAAAGTAATAGTAAACAATTACCTGGATCTTAACCCTCCACCTTACTTGGTATGCCAATTGGTGTTAACTTTTAATCAGTTTTATAAGTTTAATTTTTGTTAACTTCACACCAACAAATTATTAAAGTTAACGTTGTAGTTATGGTAAATTTTTCCAGCCTGCAGCGATAGTTCTTGTTGAGAGACAATCATGTTTTTTTTAAACTGATTGTTGGCTGTTTTCTTACTAGAAGGATTGTTCGACAGCATCGCCATAAAAAAAAAAAATACTATTATAATTATAAATACAACGAAATACTTATTATTTATTTATTTCATGTGGTAGTTAATAGAAAAAACAAGATCATATTTAATGTTTATATAGGCTACTTCTAAAAAACATAAGTATCTCTAAGCAACGTCAGTAAATTAAATATTATAAATAAAGAATGTACTGTCATTTAGCATTTGCATTTCTAGATCCGCAAAAACACAACACACACTCTCACTTACAAAGATATAATCCAATAATCAAAAATTCATTCATAATTCAATTTCAAATGAAAAAATATACAAATATTACTTAAGATACTTATTAAATGCTCTACATCATTCAAGCTAAACAATCACGCTGTCATCAGATTTAAGAATTTGTATTAAGTGTTGCTCTTTGCTTAATGTTTTCTGGAATTAACTAAACATTCTAGGCGCTACAATTTATTTTACGCCTTAACTAGATAACCGCTCAAGGTCTCTGCAAGCTAGACAAACACATACTTAACATTGTAATGGACCGAACTGCCAAATTACAACTAATATTATTACTGTTGGTTTAAAATAAATAATTAATTATTTATGTATTCTAAAATATAGCCTACTGAACATTTTACGTTAAAAGCTCCAGGTTAGAAGGGGAGGAGGTTTGAAACTTATGAGATAGTTTTTACCTGTGGGTTTAACAATATTATTTGATTTTTGTTTTCAGACAATAGTGAGCCATAATGGCAGAGAAGATAAAAAGGTTCACAGAAACGGACGAGGACGAACCTGATCCAGAGCTAGATACATTGTTAGACAGTTAGTTGAGTTAATAGTTTTTACTGCTTAAACATGTTTGTGATTATATGTATTTTAGAATTTTAAAATCATTTACTATAAATAGATCCATATACTATAAATCCCTCTTTTTAAAAATAAAGACGCAAAGTTTTTATGTTCGTAACCATCAACATTAAGTTTTTTTTGTACACTTCTCGTACTAATAAAAACGCTTGTCAGTTATTATTGTAGATGAATTTGTGAACTTTTTGTAGACCTTTCATTGCAAACATTTCTTGCATTAAAGCCTAATGTTTTCATTTATCTACAGTTTAACCAATTTAAGCAATAAAAATCAACCAAATTTGTTTTATTTCTAAAATTGATTTTACTATTTCAATTGATACCCAACGCTGTTTTTATGATACTGTTCATGTCACATGGAAAGCAATGCCAGCACACCAGTAAAATAAAACCTTATTGGGATGAGTAGTGTTTGAGTAGTTAATTTGGTGCGAACACACAACAGACATACACACTTGAATACATAAATGTTAGATAGTTATATTTCCTATGTAATTTGGTAAAACTAACGCCGTTATTTTATTGCTACTTAATGGTGAAGAGCCATGTTTATCTTAAAAGGAGGTTCATAACTGACTGGCATAGGCTCATTGAGTAGGTGGCCAAGTTTCACCTGGGTTGTAGCAACACGAGAAATGAAATTGATTAATACTCAATTTTAGAAGTCTAGGAAGGGCTTTTTGTTACCTTTTGATGAGGATGGTCAACACCAGTACTTTTTTCTGATGTTTAAATATATCTAACCTGGAAATTGATGAACGGATAGTGTCAGATTAGAGGGGGGGGGGATCTTTGCTAGAAAGACATTAAATAGCAAAAAATGTAAACTACAGATGGAAACTGCTGATGATTTCAATGCCAAACAAATTACTACAGTTTCCAAAATTTCTCAAAGTACCCTATCAAATGTCAGTACAAAGTGTGGTAAAATTATTGAACTGTTTGCGAACGGACAGAAATGTTGTAAATCAATCTGTATGTTGTTTACAGTATAAGATTAGATAAAAAAACTTTATTTGTTGTAGTAAAGAGTAAATAAAAATACATTCTAATTTTATCTGTCAATGTATTTGTTACTAGCAATTTATGTAACATCTGTTCATAAGTAAATTGATAGTTTCCTTAGAATAGAACAAAAGTGTACTGTCCGATTTTAATGACTTACGTTGTTGTTTAAGGTGCTGAGTTTTAATTTAACTTCGGTTCTATGTAAGCGATCAGAAAGTCATGCAAACTATTTTAAACAAAACATATTTATTGATACTTTTGGCGCTGGAAAGTGTTCAAATTTTTAATCGTCAACATTTGGCAAAACAAATTGATATGCCGCCTCTGTAAATAAATGTTAACTAGCTAACTTGGCCATTGTTGATACCTGGCCAACTTTTTAAGTATTTACCATAGTGTAATGTCATTTGGCAATGTTGAAGGTCGTGTACTTGTGATTTTCTCACACGCCCACATTACGTAACATATGTAATTGCATATATGCAACCTATTATAGGGTTACTAATAGTTTTTGTTGTTGGAAGTACAGTAATTGTTTATCACCAATGTTAATAAAGTAGACTCGTCTTTTAACTTGAGATGAAACTCTTGTATTAGAGTGGTTTAGTTTGATAAAATAGGGAACTATTTCTTGAAAGAAAAGTTTATAAGATCTTTGAATTATGAATATAAATTATTACAGTGAAACCTATAAAAATAAATAAAACCAACAACCTTACATACTTGTACAAACTAACAAAAGTAGTAATCTTGGAACTAGTATTCTTTGATTTCGAGTTCAATCACAAAATTGTATAGTGTTAATTAATTACATCACCGTCCATGCTTTCACCTTGCTTGGTTGTACTTTACTAAAGTTCCTATGTTAAGATAAACACTTATTTAAAAAATATATATATAAATATTCCGTGGCAGACATTTTACTGCCAACTTTTCTCCCATATAATGATTTGGTTTGTATTTAACACTTTAGCCAGCATAAATAATAAAATACAAAGTGTTTTCTCTCAGATATTTTTAACTTTTTCATCGCTTGTACCTCTATTTCGAAAAAAAATTTGTAAAACATAGTTCATGTCTCTCAGAAGAGCGACAAAGAAAGTGTGTGTCTGTGCTTGGTGGCAGTGTTTTCTCCCATTCTGTTTGTATTTAGTTATTAAGTTTTCTTGACACCTAGGCTGATTTTGTGTGATGTAGACAATTACCAAGAAATTATGCTTTAAATTTTTTGTCGATAACTCGGTTATTCTTTAAAATACTGAAACGACAAAAAAAAAAAAAATGTTTTGTTTGTCGTTAAAAACTAAAAATATTTTGCTCTTGTACATTTTTGTAAAGTTAACGGTTTCTTAGATATTCAATGTTAATAATTTTTAATGGTTGCCATTTTCAAAATTATAAAATTAAAGGCTTTGTGTTTAATACACTTGTAAATTGTGATATACAAAATTCTCGTACCAAGTTGGAACTCAATATATTTTCTATTTCTGGAGTTACAGTGAGTTTTTATAAAAAAAAGTAAAATTGTGGATTGCGACTAAACTAAGTGAAATTTAAAAAAAAAGTTACTGAACATTTTCATTTATTTTAATGTATAGAATCAGAATCCAATCCTGTATAACACGCTATGGTTTTTTTGTGACAGTCTTATATTGGTTTTATTATGAAAATTGAATATATTTTATTGGTTTAATTTTATAGTTTGAATTTTGTATACAGCCTAAATCTGTATTTAATATTTTTAATTGTCAGTTGTACACATTCTTTATGTACGCATTGAGTTAAATTGATGTTGGCACAAAATGCAATAACCACAAATCAGACTACTTGGAAAATATTTAGATGGCCTTGTAGTTAAAGAGTTAGTATACCTGATTCCAAATCTCAAGTTTCCTGTTCCATTCTCGTGAAGATCATGGATGATTGTTTGGATGGAAAAAAGTTGATTTCAGGCAATGATAGGTCATTGGTGCTTTTCGGCTTAAAAAAAATGGACAGTATTTATTCTAAGGTTTGACTCTTCATAGTTAAAAAAAAGTGACTATCTATAGTTATTATTTTTCTGTATTACCTCTATTCTAATACTGAATTGTTTTTTGCTCAGGTGTATTAGGAGACTTTGGATCACAATCAGGACCTTCTATGCCTCCAGTTATGAAACAGGAAAAGCATGACCCTGGTAGTTCAACTGAGGAGAAAGACCAAGAAGCAATGAACTTTATGAACGATTTCATGAAAAAAGCTTTTCATTCTGGTGGGCTTTTGGATTCAAGTCTTCAATCTATCGGTAGTCAAGGTAATTTCAAAATTTTATTTGTATACATTTAGTATACAAAATGTCTTATTTACCCCTTTAAAACAAAAACCATACCGTTTTTTTAGCATCTAACATGGCCTCTTTAATTTGTTCAATCTAAAACTTTGGTACGGCAAAAACTACTGTCTACATATATCAATCAATCAATCTTTAATAACCAATTTTAACTTCTTAGCCTAGAGATTAGCAGAAATTTTAAAATAAATTTATATTACCTTTTTTTCGGTACGTCACACTAATCCTCTCTTAGTTTTAATGATTTCTGCAGTTACGGGCTGCATGAGTCCATCATCAGATCATATGTAAAGTGATATTTGTATTTTTTTAGGAATCGTTCCATACGGAGCTCGTTAATATTTAAAATAATCGTGAATACAGTCCACATGTAACAATGAATTACAAAACACGTTCATGTTCTGTAATTCGTCACCCTCTCCCCAAAAAAATACAGTGCAAATTAATAAACAAGAACATTGATTAACGATATAAAGAAGAATGGAGACAAGATCAAAGATTTTATGGCAAAAATGGAAGTTTCGGATGGCGATGTTAGTAAACGGATTAGACTGACTCCACCGACGAACTCGTAATTATATGAGGCTATGAATTGTAAGGTTTAAAGATGAGATATCAATCGTAAATGAATATATTTTGTTAGATAAAATAATGAAGTAAATTTTGAGTGTAAAAACCTGGAAAGTAATTAAATGGAGGGGATACAAGTTATCTCACTTGCTAAAAACAAGGGGCATTGCATCGTATGTTCAATAATAAGTTGTAAAAGAGTTTTAGTTCAATATTAGGTGATATTAAAAATAATCAAATTACGTAACTTTGTTATCAATTTTTTATTGTGAGATAAAACAATATAGGATGTTAAAAGAGCTACATATTAAAAAAAAAAAGAGAATAAAAGAAAGTAAAACGTCTTGTGAGGTGTGAAAAGTTAGTTACAAACAATAACGAAATATTTAATCGCTAATAACTAGTGAACCGATTAGCGTAGCATCATAAATGACGTTCCAAAAAATTACAAATAAATCAAGGAAACCAAATATCGAATTGGGTTTTCTAAGTCGATGCAGTGGAAAAAGTTATGAACAACTTAAAAATAAAAGACACTGTTTCGTGTAGTTTGCCTGTAATGACAAACTCAAGGTCAAGAAATCTTGTCGAACGCAAGACAGAATTGGTAAGGGTCAGGATACATTTAGACTCCAGAGATCTGCCTTGAACGACCCAGGAGCAAGCAATCCGACATCTGAACCAACAGGACCCAACGTCATCCGACCCTGGATCCTGAGGGAAGGACTCGACTTCATGCTAGCTAGGTACAGGAAAAGCTCAGAGATTTTATTTATTAATTTTGATTTTTGATTCATGAATGTAAAATTATAAATTTAATTAAACTCTTGGGAAAACTCTAGATGCATTGTTAAAGGCGGGTTTTAATATAAAGTATAAAAAGTAAATTCAGGATAATGAAATAAAATAATTATGATACAGTAATTTGAACGGGTTACACTCACTTGTTTTGCATTGCCTAAAAGAGGAAAGAAAGAAATTCATATAACTACGGAAATATACAATGAAACGTCATGATAAAGATTGATTTATGTTTTATATATATATATATATATATATACACCTATCTATTTGGCGGCCGTCAAAAAGTAAGCTATTTGGCTGCCACCCTTTAAGAACTTGCTAAATTGATTGTGACCTTCTACGGATCACTGTATTAAATTTTTATTAATTTATGACTCCTTTAAGATCATGTTTCAATATTGGTGCTATTTGGCAGCAGCAAGATTGCGGCTATTCGGCGCAGCGTGTATATAGGTCCCTTTTGGCTGCCATATAAGTTTGGTATGGGTACATTTAGCTGCCGGCAGTGTTGTCAAGTCGAACAGGTGTATATCTCGACTATTCGGCTGCCGGTGTCAAACCTACATAAAAGGACATTTTAAGCAACTATCAATTTTTAAAAGTGTTTTTAATTATATTTTCTTAGAAATCTTTCATAATTTTCTAAGAAAAAAGTATTTCTGTATGGCTAAATGAACTTAGCTGTGTGCTTTTCTTTAATGTAAACTCCTTCTTTGAACTCCAAAGAAACCAGCTTGTATATCTTCACTCATAATGCCCTTCCTTTTTTTTTAATAACCTATTTAGAAAATTAGTAATTAGGAACTTTTAAAATTAAAACTGCCGTGGTACGAATGTAATAATAATAATAATTTGTTTATTGCTGGACAAATTAAATTGCATAAAGCATGAACAACAGGAAATAAAAAACAAAATAAGTAAGTCCAGTAATAACCAGGCCTGCAGAATATGTCCGAACGCCCGAACGAGGTTCGGGGGAAATTGGGACTGAGCTGGGGAAATTTTGGCCGGGGAAAAATCCAACAAAAATAAGGAAAATATAAATATTTTGGGGAAAAATAAATAAGAAATGAATGGGAACAAAGGTCAGCTTAATCGGTTTGTATGATACATATACAAACACACCAACACACACACACACAAAGTGTGTTGTCTGCTCTCTGTTGCAAGTCAGACAGGGTTCCTATTTAATTTTCACCGCAAAAAATATCGTACGGTGGAGCCGCGATACGACATTAATCTTCACCGCACAAAATATCGTACGGCCGAGCCGCCGATACGATATTTTTGTGCCGGTTGATGATGACAGTTTCCTGATTCTTGACGGGCGTTCAAATATACATTCGTTGGGTATTAAAAAAGAATTATTATGATACCGGTATGCAAACTTTGATTAGTTTCATACAAATGATATTATTCAAGCGATTAGAATTAAATCATATTAAACCAAATTATACGTTACTTAATGTATAGGTTTTACCGATGTTTTTTAATTTTCTATTACCGAAATTCGAAATCAGTCTTTATCAGTAAAATGCGTACAATGTGATGTGCGTACTCATTTTTTATTACTTCGGCTTGCATTAAAATGCCGAAGTATTGAAATGATGCAATGTTTTTTTTTATGTGTCAGTTTTCCTTTATACACGGTATAAGCACCCAAAGACGTCGTAGAAAACTTCTGTTGGTACCAAAATCTTCGTAATTTTTTGCGGAGAGTTTGAAAAGCGTTTGAACTTTCTAGCGTGAGGTGGAGCGCGTCAGGGTCACTTTTTTGGGTCAAAATTATAAAAATCCAGTGGGGGCTATCGTTTTATATGTTTTTGGGTACAAAAAAAAAACGAGTTTGTGAGTTAAAAAGTCGTAGCGCGTCGGAGTCACATTTTTGGATCAACATTTTGAAAATTCAGTGTGGGGTATCGTTTTATATGTTTTTGTGTACGGGAAAACCGATTTTTGACATTTAAAAAGTCTTAACGCGTCGGATCACGTTTTTTCATCCAAATTTTGAAAATTCAGTGTGGGGTATCGTTTTATATGTTTTTGGGT